>MU182287.1:235220-262807 GCA_016904865.1 Pissodes strobi | reverse complement strand
ATATATATTATATATACACAGGGTTAGTAAAAAGAACCGAAACGCTTAAATATCTTCAAAGTCCTTAAAGCTACATTTACAAAATTCGGCTGGGGGTTTCCGGGCATGCAGAATTGAACCATGATATTCCAGTTTTGCGCAACACGGAGTCATTTTGTTATCTTAAATGGAACGCCCCACTTATTTTTATTGCAATAAATAGGGCGTATCAAATTTAGTAAGGCCCCAAATTTTTAAAATTTTATCTCTTCTAATTGCTGAGATGACAACAACGCATTTTTAGTAGAAAGTACCGGAACACTTAAATATCCTCAAAATCGCTCAAGTTGCATTTACAAGCGTTCCGGTGCTTTTTACTAAAAATGCGTTGTCACATCTCAGCAATTAGAAGAGATAAAATTTAGAAATTTTGAGGCCTTACTAAATTTGATACGCCCAAGTTATTGCAGGTGGGGCGTTCCACTTAAGATTACAAAATGACTCCGTGTAGCACAAAACTGGGAAATCTGGCAACAGTGCCGAACATGGTTACCAAAACGCGCGTCGAGTTCAATAATTCTGTTTCGGTATTGTGGACAAAACTTCGTTTTTAGTATTTATAATCCAGTTGCAAAAACATTTATTTTGAAGGTGTTGTTTTTAGGTGAAACCCGTTACCAGTGTGAAGAATGTGGCAAAAAATTTCTCCACCATAGCTCTTTTAATATGCACCGAAAAATTCATGCTGGTCAGAGGAATTTCAAATGCGCAACGTGCAACTTCTGTTTCCTTACAAATTCTCATTTAAAAAGACATATACGATCAACTCATGAAAAAGAGAGAAAACATATTTGTGAAACCTGTGGAAAAAAATTTACCGAAAACTATAATCTTGTTGCCCATATGAAAGCTTTACATCCAGCAGGAGTCGATCTTCAACATCTCCCAGAAAAAGACAAAACCACGGTATATTACCAAGTTCAAGATGAATCTTTGGTAAAAGTCGAGACACTTATTGAACAAAATCCGGATGTATTGTATAATGTGTGAATACCAATTCATTACCTAAATCCTGGAAGAAGATTATTGTAAATTTTAATATGTTGTAACAATAATTTTATGTAATAAACTTAATTTTAAAGTATTTTTTTTAGTCTTAATAGTTCGACTAGAAACTTACTGTATCGAGTTTTCTGCAATTTGCACAGAAATAGCTGTTCTAGATTCAGTAGTCTATTTAATTGTGGCTATAATCGTTGTTCAACCTGTAAAGTATGCGCGTTTAGTGCAGAGTACACTGGCGACATTCCTCTATGTACCATCAAGTTCAGCAGCAACCTTGTGCTTTTCATTTTCACAATCAATATTTTTTAAACTGTTTTTTTACTTATGGTATTTTTAATTTGAAATATTGTTGTGTTAAATACAGTGATTATTCTTCTTCGGGTCAGATTGGTGGTCGGCTCCCCGGTCAAATCCGCTAACAAATATACAGTCGACGCTCGCAGGTACCATATCGAGCTAGATATGTAAGGATTGAAAGGTGTCAGATTAAAAAAAATATTTAAAAATCTTGTTAGTTTGTAAGGAGGTTCAAATCTGTCAGTTTATAAACATGCTAGTAATAGCGGTGATGCCATCGAGGCAACTAGCCAGTTTTCTTCAAACCGTAATTGAGTAGATAATGAAACTGGTATCATGGAATTAAGTTACCACCAAAAGCAGGATACAGGTTCTCTAAGGTAAGTCAGGAATGGAGTCAATCTAATATTTATCTAATTGGACAATTGGTAAAACAAATTAGAACTTTGATTAATTATAAGATATTCATTCTACTACACCAAGTTGTTTATGACGATATCTGGGTAATTTAGATTATGTTAGGTTGCAATTGTTTTAATTACCAAGCGGGCTTTATGGTGAAATGACCTGTTTGATTTTGGCAATCAATTTTGTACTTTATCTTTGCCACATATACTGAAGAATGAACTTGGTTTACAAAGATTTGCCAAAATTGTTCTTAAATTCCGTAAAAATTAGCCACAAATACTCCTCTTCAACTTTTCTACTCTTAAATAGGCGGCAAGCATTCGTTTCTTCTTTACTGCATGCACCTGCTCGGGTTTACGCAATAAGTGTTTACCTGAAAAAAAATCAACATATCGTATTCTTGAGAGCTAATCCGGATCTTCAAATAAGTTACTTTGAACTTTCCAGAAGTTGTTGAGGCTAGCAAGAAACGAAGCTGGTCCTAAGTACTTCCACTTTTAATTGGGAATTTTCTTTTAGAAATTCGCGTATACTTAATTTTAGCGCAAAATTGATGTTCCAAGATTCCCGACTTGTGGTGTGGTGTAGTTTTGCTTTTATAGTTCGTTAGAATGAAGGTTTTGACCAGACCGATCGATTTAGGGGAAGTCCCGGACCCCGGATCACATCTGATGCGATCTAATCCGAGCCGAGCCGATAGAGCAGACATGACAGTGGCTCCCGGTCCTCAATATAATTTGAATATCAAGATAAATACGATAATTGTAAATCGTAAAACAATGATTAACAAAACTTCCTAACCTAATTCGAAATTTGAAAAAGTCGCTACAAATAGGCTTGTTTTTGTAAATCGCGTACGTCTCAAAGTAATCAAGAAGTCGCTATTTTCGCGAAAAGTCGCTACGAATGGCAACACTGCTCGGGAATGGAAGCATACATCCCAAATTACATCAAGTTACCGTCAGAAGGAAAGCCCGGGTTCGACAGAAGATGCAAAAGACCTGTAGGCTGTAGGTAGGAAATAGCAAGCCTACAAGTACTGGCACCACTTTGGCGCACCCAAAAAGCGAGAAACGAATGCAAACGTGTGATCGACGAAACTAAGGACAAACACAATCAAAGGATCAGGAACAAACTTTAGCAAAGGCAGTAAGTAATAACTTTACAAAAACCTATCTCCCTCCTTTGACAGACGAACGTGGCATCACGGCGACTACAGCCAAGGAAAAGCAAACATGCTCGCCAAAATGTTTTTATCGCACCCTACCTTAGACGTCCCTCAAGGCAAGGCTCTCCCCACCATATCAAACATCAACACTACCATGGCAGAAGTCAAGTTTCATCACCGTGATATTCGTAAAATCCTTAAAGAACTAGATACGCAAAAGGCATCAGGACCGGACGGAATACTTGCCATCGTGTTAAAGAACTGCGCCAACTAACTAACACCCGTTTTTTCCAGGCTTTTTCTCTGTCTTACGGAAAAGGGATTTACCCATCTTCTTGGAAAGTCGCCCGAGTGCAACCTGTTCCAAAAAAAGGCAAGAAAACCACGCCCAACTGCCTTGCTTCCAATAATCTCCAAAGTTATGGAGCGTGTAGTCAATCCGCAACTACTCAAGTACCTCCTGAAAAATCAGCGATAATCAATACGGGTTCCGCAAAGAGAGATCGACAGGAGATATATTGGCCCATGTCACTCATATATGGAGTAGGGCAATTGAGAACTACGGAGAGTCTCGAGCGATTGCGTTGGATATTTCGAATGCATTCGACAGAGTTTGGCTTGACGGACTGCTCAACAAACTATCCGTCCTTCGGACTGCCAGCCTCTCTCTGCAGCTGGCTTGCCAGTTTCCTCAAGAACCGATATCTGCACGTTGCAGTTGATGGACGCATCTCAGACACATTCACCATTAACGCGGGCGTGCCTCACGGCGTAGTACTTTCACCAACTCTGTTCCCCATCTATATTAATGACCTGCTGACCGAAAGGAATACTCCTATTTACAGTTTTGCAGATGACAATACCCTTGTCTCCCAATTTAGATCAGAAAAACCTTTGCCAGCAGACAGGAGCAGATTACAGCAATTAATCAAGAGCTGGAGAACAGCCTTCCAGCAGCTTGGTGCGCTATTTCGCAACCAAAAAATCTATACACCGCAGCAGTTGCTGTTATGCTGTTGCTCTACAAAGCGCAAATAAGACCGTGCTTAGAATATTGCTCACACATGTGAGGTGCCGCACCAAAGCACACTCTAAAGCTGCTGGATTCCTTTCAGAAGAGAGCTGTGCGTGTGAGACCCGGAATCTGGATACTCTGGAACACGGCAGACATGTGGCCCCGCCTCATCCCGCCCCTGGCAACGTCTGTCAGACAGTCACGATTATTTTAATAAGTAGGTAGATAGTGTTCCTAAATATATTTTTTTCAATGTGTAGTGTTGCAATTTTTGCAATGAAAAATAACCAGAAAACATAAAACAAGTAAAATTTAATTTAGGAGCATGAGTTGGAGCATATTCTTTTTTTGTTGTTGGTTGAACATGTGATTAAATGACTTTAGTATGTTTGGTCTTACAATTTAGGGTGTATATCGGGATTTATAAATATTTTTACTCCGTACAAAATGTTTCATTAGTGACTTTATAACTGCGTGCCGGACGTGCATTAATTTATTAGATACATCAAAGAAAATAATTTTATTTCGCTTTATTATTTTATTATCTCGATAAATATGGTAAGTATCCAAAATTATTAAACAAACGACTTACAATTTCGTTTACTAATCCGGCAATCAAAATACCGGCAAACATTACCTAACATTTTATTAATAAATATATCGATAAAACTAACGGACCTTCTAAATCCAAGCATCAATTTACTCAAACAACGGTTTTATGATTATGAACAATCCAAATATTTTTCCGCGGAAATGTTTTATTTACATTTTCTAAATAAAATTACTAAATGCTGGCCCTCTAGCTCTGAGACCCATAAGAGGGTTTTCCAACAAGAATTATGATTTTAAAATTAAATAAAATTAAAATTACTTCAGATACAACCAAACTTTTTATATTTTCTTAAATTACAGCCGATAACATTTGTGTTTTGAATAACACATCGTTTAACTTCGTCTACACGAGCGAATTCGACGAACCCAATTTTCTATGACTTGTGCAATAAATCGGGCGTGATCTGACGAATGCAGCGTTCAATGTTCAACTTTAATTCATCAAGTGTTTGGGGTCTGTTTGCATAGACCTTAGATTTCAAATAGCCCCACAAGAAGTAATCTAAAGGAGTTAAATCACAGCTCCCTGGAGGCCAGTGAACAGTTGCATTCCTTGAAATTATCCTTTTGTCAAACTTTTTCTTGTAATACGTCGATGGTTTCATAACCATATCTTCCAAGTCAAGGGCATTTAAATTTGGCCATAAAAAAAATCTTAATATCTGTCGGTGTCGTTCACCATTCACTGTAACTGCATCTCCTACCTCATTTTGAGAAAAATAGTCCGATGATGCCACCATGCCATAAACCACACCATACAGTTACCTTTATCGGATACAAATGCTTCTCGTGAATCTGTTGTGGATTGTTTTCACACCAAAAACACCAATTTTGCTTGTTAACACGTTCGCTCCCGGCCAAATATTACTGTGTTTTTAAGCCCTTACCCTTGAGCACGGCGGCGAGGAATACATTTGGATCCTCAGCAACACTAGCTCTTACAACAGAAATATTATCAACAGTTCTGGCATTTCCACGTCTTGCTGGTGTTTTTACACCATGAAGGGTAACATTGTTTTCAAATTTCTCGGCTGCGACGAATGACAAGCAAAGAAGGGCGATTATTTGGACCAAAGTTTTCGCGAAGTGCGCGATAAGTGTTCACAAAAGAACGTCTATTGTCATAAAATCTTTGAATAATATCCAAACGGTCCTGAAGCGCGTATTTAGCCATAATAAATTGTTAGAGTATACTGATGTGCATAAATGCCAACTAGTGACAGGTATAATTTTGTTACCATGTATACAATATCGTTTAAAAATCATATCATTCTTATTGGAAAACCCTTTGCATAGGTTCATTGTGCATCTGTTCTTTTGTAGCAATTATCATTAATGAATAATTATAGATGCACTTATTTAATACCCTTTTTAATAGTAGCTTCGCAACATACTTAAGTAGTACTACTACTCATCAGTAAAAAACATTGAATAAGGTACGAGTACGTTTAATACACATGAATCTATAATTATTATTCAATATAAATGCAAAATAATACAGTTCGGCAACGCCACAGTTTATACCTTAGATAAACTGTAGCAACGCGGTCTTCCAAATGAGTGCCGCGAATTTAAAATATGCTGTACATTCACTGCAACGCCTCTCGCGGTCCACCACGTCTTTGCATAAGAATGATTCTTCTGTTGCGTAGCTATTACTTTCTTTACTGTTACTGAATTTGATATGTGTTATAAATCGATGACATAAGAATGTCCCATATTACCGTCATTTCCTTAAATAGCAAACGATATAGTTTCTTACAACCAGTAACGTGCCGTGGGTATAAGGGCGGGAGGGGCGAGCTATTTCGAGGGCGCCGAATGATGAGCCATTTGCAGTTTGCATTAAGAGGCTTAGGCGGGTTAGATAGAGGGCGGGGGGGGCATTCGCCCCCCCTGGCCCCCTATACGGCACGCTACTGCTTACAACCTCTGTTTTCGTGTAATAAACAATCATACGCTAAAAATCTTTTTAGTTATTCATTTTATTCACAGTTTATGCCTCAAAATGTGAAAAATGTACTGTTTACTTATTTTGAAAATTTAAAACCAAAAGTACGAAAGCGGAATCCAAGTTATACAATCGATGCAGAAAACTATCACAGTGCTGTTCCAACTTATATAATTTTTGTACTGATGTAACAGAACAACAGTGCGAAGTCGACGCGACGAACGCCTGCCAAGTTAATGGATCCAAATACGTCCCGCAACCTTGTGAGCTAAGGGAGGCAATCCGAAATTTTCACACTAAAATCAAAGTCGAAAATAAATTTTTAAATCTTTGTTAAGTCCCGACGCCCTTTAATGGATCTGAACACTTTCAGGGGGATATAAAAATGGAACAAAACTATAGTTGTATATTATCTTAAGACTTCATTGATATAAATGCACTCTCCGGAACAAACTCTAGAATAAGAAAATACCACATTGATTTGCAAAACTACGTAATTTAAATCTTTGCCAGCTTATCGGCTAATACCGCTGTTTTTAACATTAGCCATGGAATACTGAACAATATAAATTATTGCGCTCACTGCTTAGTTTTAATCTCTAAACACAGATTGACGATCTTTCAAATCAAGTTAGGTTTTAACCTATCATGTGTGCGGCTGTGAATGCGATGAGGTTGAAAATAGTCTGTCCAAACAGGTCTCGTCCATCCTGAAATGGTGCCATTTCTCATGAATGGTCATATCAACTGCGCCTAATCTCTTGTAGAAATCACCAGCTGGATTCCATGATAGCACATGGAAGTCCATTCTTCTACTGGGGGTTTCATGTGCAATTTTTGCTACTGCCAAGAACAGCTGGGTTCCGATTCCATTTTTTCGGTATGCCGGTTGAACATAAAGATCTTCAAGAAATATTGAACGTCCCAACCAGGTGGAATATGATGTGTAATATAATGCGTAACCTATGATGTAGCCGTCTGATAATTCTGCTACCAAGCATGTAAATGCAGGATTCTCGCTCTCAAAACCATCTTTTTCTAGGGTTGCGGCATCCAGTGTCATAGTGTGTTCTAGCTTTTCGAATTCAGCAAGTGCCTGTAAAAAAAGAATATGAAAACATGAGGGTGCATCGGTAGCCAACATTAGCTACAGTGACTCTATCTCGTAATAAAGTCACTGTAGCATTACGATCCTACAGTACTGTAATATCTTAGTGTCGGTTGCCGACGATTCTTAAGTTCAACTACTAGGTCTATTTACAGTTTTACGTAAATCGCTAGTTCGATGGCCATGCGGATAACAGTTGGCTCGAGTTCAAGCATTTTTTTGCTACATGAAACGTCCTAATATTAGAGGATAAACGTTTGTAGGGGAGTTAGTTTTGGTTGGTTGAGCCCTAAAGTGAGCAGAAGGCAATGCATGAAGTTAAACATAACTAAACATATTGAGACGCGCAACTGCCGCTGGCTACGCTCTGGGATTCAGTGTAGTTTGCTACAGCTGTCAGGTCTTGTCAAAGTATACTGATGTGCAAACCAAGAAAATAATTTATTATTCAAATTTTGAAGTGCACATTAGGTACTGTATAGTTCTGTTTGGAAGTTGCAGGGACATAGAAAAACTTTTCATTTGTCAAAAACGAGCAGTAAGAATTATGTTTGTACTTAAATTTCAAAAATCATGCAGGGGAAAATTTCGGGAAAACAGATTACTAACCGTCGCGTCGCTGCAAATTACATACGGGAATGCACATTATTCTTCTGTAAAAATAAACAGTTATTTAGAAACAGTTCTCCACAAAACAAATATCCATCAAAACAAATAAACTACAATTACCCCAGGCACAGACTAACAACGACGGAACATCGTGCATACTATAACTGGATTAAATTCTTTAATCACTTACCACCAGACATCAAAACAATGACCAATATTAATACGATAAAATAATATAGAACCCTAGAGAGTGACGGAATATTTTGAATGTGTCAAAAATTATTATTGACTCATTATTAGTTGACTTTTAATAGTAGGTATGTATTAGGCAATGTTTTATTTTTCTTCTTTGTATTGACGTTATTTCGTTTCATGCTGTAAGTAACATAATTTTGAAATAAAGATTATGTATTATTATTAGGTATTATTAAAAAAGTAGGTCTATTTTTGGGTCAACACGTAGAAAAAAATAAAGAAATGTATTTTTAAAACCTGTTTCTTTTGCCCTCAAGAACAAAATTTAGAACGATCCAGCGAAATAATGTCTTAATTTTCCTATTAACTTGGTCACTCTGTATAAACCATGTTCTTCATATTGCGGAGCTGCATTATTGCATTTTTATCTTGAAGGCACCACAAAGCTGCAAAAAGACCTAAATTTCCCAAAACTTCATCGTTAAACTGTCGTACATTAAGTACGTTTTCATGATACATTCTTTATATCCGCCATAAGATTTAAAATTTGCAATTTTAAGTTGCCTATTTTAGTATTTAGTACAACAAATTAAAACAATTAAAATGTTGTAGGGTTCCAAGAACCAATGTATCTCCCGGATTCTTCTGGCTCGCTCTTTATACCCTGTATATTGATATTGACTAACAATACAGTTGAAGTAAAAAAATAAAACGATTTCGGCAAAAAAATGAGGAAAATCTCATAACGTTTATCAAAATTGTGTTACTGTGAGTAGTGTGAGTCTTATGTCTGAATTGCAAAAACCGGCTGCACGAAAATATATGGAAAAAAGCAAATTTGTAATTTCGTAATTTGTGTCTAACCCTCCATTGTGCATAACTTGTTGAAACTGTTAATGCCGTAACTACTGATGCTTTATATACAGTGTGTCACGTTAAGACTTCACTAATATAAAAATACCCTGCAGGTACCTATATTGAAAATATCTGAGGTTCTCGAAAATCGCTAGAAATAGTATTTATGACAGTTTGTTAAAACACGCTGTAGTGAGGAAAAACATAAATTTGTTTCTGGGAATTAACAAACTTTTTGCAAACATGTATGGGCTTCATTTCAGGCTCTGTATGTATCACATAACCTGCGGATCAAGCAAACGATCACCGAAAACCACAACTTGGATATCTTGTATGGTAATTAAATATCGATATTTATATTTTGATTAAATATTTTCTTGATGCACTATTTATGCCAACAGTTTAGTTGAATCTAATATCATCAGTAGGTACTGATAATAGGAAGCTAACAATCAAAGAGTGTTTAAACAATAATGACTAAACAATTCTAATTGCTCACATGAAATTACATTGATAAAAGACGATAATTTGATATCAGTAATCGGTAATCCACATTATTTGTTTATAAGATAATGTTTATGTTAACGAATTAAAATAACAAATTTGGACTGAAGGAATTTGATAAAAACTTGTTCGAAAATATGAAAAATAAAAAGTAATAATTGTATATTTTTTTTGGTCCCAAGATATCAAAAAATGATGCAACCAGTTCCAACAATTAATTTTTATAGCCAACTTACAGGTTGTGAAAAAGTTACAACTGTTTTAAGTGATTTTTAAGAAAATACATTAAACGTTACTTAGATAATTCTAAGTAGGTATCTATTGGTTTAACTGCTTATGATGTTTTTTAAATATAGTTTTTTTGATAAATCGTGACCAATTTCAACTTGAAAATTGCTTGTTGTTCTATATTATTGTATATATAAAGTTTTGTTTGTTTTGTATT
The DNA here is from genome assembly GCA_016904865.1 of Pissodes strobi. Lineage (NCBI taxonomy): Eukaryota > Metazoa > Arthropoda > Insecta > Coleoptera > Curculionidae > Pissodes > Pissodes strobi. The sequence goes on along the minus strand of MU182287.1, from coordinate 252,596 downwards.
TGCTTTACTATGGTTAGTTTATTTATTTAATTAGCTTTGTCCATAAAATTTATTTGCATTTTTCTGTGGCAATAAAGCATACTTGACTTTGACTTATAATGTTACGCGTTACCTTTAATATACGCACATAAAAATATGAAACTTAGTAAACTTGCATTTAGCTTAGCATATCCTATAAAGATAACTAGGATAAGTACCACGCAATTTCCAGCATTAATTACGTACAGGCAGTCGATACAACTAGCGGATAAATACAGCTTGCGAAGAGCGTTCCACGAGTCCTGTTTTTTTTTTCACTATAGGCATTGCCCTCCTCTCGCTTCGCTTGCTCCAGGCCGCAACCAAACAAAACTAACCCAAATTAAAAAAAAAAAACAAATATAATCTTTAAAAAATGCCTTGCTACGTACGGGAATCGAACTCGCGGCCTGCATCACAAGCGTAGTGTCTACCACTACCATGGTATAAATAAGTATACGGTAGGTTGATTGGAGACAATTTTGCCGACAACGTTTGGCGACGGGGCGAATCCGCCCACCAGCGAGGCCCCGCTAGGAGGAACAGAGTGTGCAAACGCCCTGAGATTGTGTACTTTCGCGTCGCGTTGTCTTATAATAACCGAAGGAAAGCGCATCAGCGAATACTTTTTGAATCTCTCTCCACAGACTGCTCGCTGCTGCAGGTGGAGTATTTTTTACCGTGCTGCGGCTTTTGCGTTTGATGCAGTTCTCGATATTATTTGTAATCTGCCACCTGCCACTACACCACGAGAGCTCTTGAAAGCAAATCGCTGGACCGTAAAGACATATGTTTGTCAAGGACCCGTGGAACGCTTTTCGCAAGCTGTATTTATCCGCTAATGTCGATAAGTCGATGACGAGACGTCGCTTCTAGTACACGATCTTAAAAACAGGAAATATCTCACCTAATCTGTAATAATGGGCATCCCTTTGTTATAGTTATAGATATTCTAATACTGATTCGTTGGGTAATGGTACATATTCTATGAATTAAAAAAAATTACATATGACTCTATAGATCTTGTAATGGTAAATGGGAAATATGGATCCAACAAAATATAGAGTCAAAGAAACTCCACGAATAAGTAATTACGTATTGTGGCAGGTGACCTTATGGTTGATAAGTTTCAAAAATAGGATATTACAGTAAATACTAGGGGTAGGATTGCTTTTGTTGAGATAAACAATAGTCTGAGGGAAGTAAACTGGAATTATAATCTGCATATTGACTTAGATGATAAGGGTAAAATATTTTTGACAATATTTTAAGTGTATTGAATGAAATAGCTCCAAAAAACACAAGCTTATTAAATTTCATTATTAAGAATGAATTAATGGAATGGCAAATATTGAAAATAGAGAGAGGGGTAATAGTTATAAGAGTTATAGGGCAAATAAAACGGAAGATAAGAGAAAAATATATAAGCAATATAGAAACAGGGTATTAATAGTTATAAGTGAAAAAAAAAACATTTTTATCCCCAACATTTCATGGAAGACAATAATTAAAAAAAAGTGGTAAATATTGGGCGAATTAATATCCGATAGGAAAGCAAAAACATTGAGCGAATAGAGGTGGATGGGGTTGTTTTTGAATCGTCAAATTCTATCGCTGAATTATTTTATTAAAAATGTATACGAATTCAAAAAATTAAAAAGGCAATTAAAGCTGAGGACTTTAGACCAATTAATGTATTGTCAACCATTGAAACCATTTTACAGAGGGTAGTATATGGTTAGCTAATTAAGTTTATTGAAATAAACATCGAAAATCAGTCAGGGTTTAGAAAGAAATATAATGGCACAATAATGCCAACATTGCATAGGAATAAATTTCCTATGTAATATGTTAGAATTAGCATTTACAAGAAGTAGCCTTTTAGTTGTTTCTCAATGATATGATTGTTATGTTTTCATGTTAGATAGGTACATACTAGGTAGGATATTCTATTCTACATTCGGATATTTTATTTTCTTTACAATGTCCTAAAATGTTTTTCATTTAAATTCGAATAAAATTTATTCTTGACTATATTCTCATAGAAAAATCCTCCCTGGATTCAAAACTGATGTTGTGCACAGCAAACTTTGAATTCTTTACTTTAGGTCCCGATTTTATTAGGAATGTTCCAATTTTTTATGGTCAACATCCCGATTTAAGAAATCTTGGAGTTGGCAACCCTGGGACAGATTACTACAAGTTCAGTCAAGAGGATTGACAATATTAATCGTTACAGGTTTGCAGATGACAGTACCCTAGTCTCCCAATTTAGATCAGAAAAATCTTTACAAGCTACTGACACTTTATCGCCGCAGACAGGAGCAGATTACAACATAGATAAAAAAAAAGATTACAACAATAATTAATCAAGGTCTGGATAAAGTTCGAACTTGGGGCAACAGGAATTTGGTCCAGTTCAATGCGGCAAAAACCCCAGCAGCCACATTAATCAAGAAAACCAATACGGCGGGCCCTGACATGCTTATGGCAGAATCGACTATTCCTTCATCCTCATCAATCGGACCACTGGGTGTCTCGGTCAACAGCAGTATGTCCTGGCATGACCATGCAAAATCAGCCTCGCAGAAGCTTGGTGTGCTATTTTGCAACAAAAAACTGTATTCACCGCAGCTGCTGGTCTTGCTCGACAAAGCCCAAATAAGACCGTGCTTAGAAATATTTAGAATATTGCTCACACATCAGGGGTGCCGCAACTAAGCACACCCTAAAGCTGCTGGATTCCATTCAGAAAAGAGCTGTGCGTTTTATCGGCGACCCTGAGTTGATCCGGGACCTGTGGCCGAGATCTCCATTTTTTGCAGATATTTTTACGGCAGATGTACCCAGGATTAGGCCCGTCTAATCCCATAACCAGCTACGCCTGTCAGACAGTCACAATCTAGACGGCAAGAGCGCACCAGTTCGTCCATCGCTTTACAAGGACTTGTGCTTTGTCTGGCGCACTGCATCACGTGAAACTCACTCCCAGGACATCTGCTTCGCACTAATTACCACCTACAGCTATTCAAGAACCGTGTCAATCAACATCTTCGCACACACACCGCTCGTGGAGTGCTGTAGTGTCTTCATTTAGCGTGTGTACCACTGCCATAAAAAACACGCTGCGACAATAGGTTTGTTCTAGCAGCGATTTCAAACGGCTCAAAGCCATCCGGAGTTTGCGCAAACTCTAAGTATTTTTAAAAATCATTTCATCTTTTGTTCACAGTGGCGATCGGTAGACAGGAAACGGTGAAGAGAACATTATAATAAAATATAGTTTTAGGTTCAGATATCAATATTTTTTAGGGGTTAATACATTATAAATGTTAATGTTACAATGTCCTTTTTGTTAAATATCGTCAATGTAGCAACTTTGGTTAAAGTTCATGAGCTAGTTCACGTCGAGTTACTTGATCTATTCCAGATTTTTGACTCGCACTGTGTATACATAATTATGAATACTTGAAGTGCTGTATAAGCATTGCTGACTAAATATTTTAATCCAATACATTTAATTTAATTATTATTGCTCTCGTAAGAAGTATCTGCGGGAGCCTATGCATGGCAGTGATAAAAATCCGCTACTAAACTGTCGTACACATGTTATCTAAAACGTTCTTTATTTTCACTGAAAATAATTAATCCACTAGGAGCAACGACACCATATCTCGAATAAGTCGGTGCTTGAAATGTATAGATTGTTTCAAGGTTAATTAATGTTTTCCGTTACTAATTGCGAAAATTGCATATTTTATGTTTTAAATTAAATAAATGGAAAACATGAAAATAAAGCTGATATTTAAAAAAATGTATCAGCTTTATTCGCAGGAAGCAAAAAAAATATTTTTATCTTGACGAGACGTGGATCAATGAAAGTTATATAGTACAAAAAATTTGGCAAAACAAAAATATAACCAACGGGTATTAAAGTGCCTTCGGGAAAAGGGAAGAGACTATTTTGGGTGAAATGGTAAAATTTGTTCCGGATGATTCGGTGGTGGCTATCGATAACGCAAGCTATCATTCACGGCGTATAGAGAAGACATCAACTTCATCTTGAAGAGAACGAGAAATTATCGACTAGCTAACTAACAAACGTATTGAGTTTGAACCCAATTTCATACAGAAAGAACTACTAGCTACTAGCAATAGCAAATTTAAACAAAAATCGATTTATGTAATATGCCTTGGAAGATATAGCAGAAAAATATAATGTAACTGTATTGCGCTTATCACCATATCATTGCGAACTAAATCCTATAGATCTTATACATCAGGATACTGATTCTAATATTGAGGGATGTGATGCTAGATGCTACTATCGATTCATATGAACGTAAAATGTCTGTCCTAAGACTTGAGGCTTGAATTGAGAGCTTTAAAATGTATTTTGTTAGTATGTTATAGGTTGTACATTTACGATATTTAATTAAAATTTGGCACACAGCCTACTATAAGTAATCTCTGTGAGACAATAATAATGTCTTTAAAGAAAATGCAGTTTTTTTAGTCAAGGTTTTGTTAATATAAGATCATTATATTTTGTCATAAATGTTGATAACATCTACACTTATTTTCTCAAATACCTTCTAAACAATAGGTACAAAATACCAAAACAATTCCAGAGACGAAAAGTTAGAAAACAAAGCAAAACTATGTTTTTTAAAGCAAGAATACTCAATAGCCTTCAAATAAAAACTTCGCCAAGGCTAAAGCAACTGTGACACAAAAAACTTTGTAAAGTTGAATTAAGTATGGCAAAAAATTTACAAGATATAATTAAAAAAACTATTAAAAAATTAAATTCTTTGAGCTCTTTCACACGAAGATACTGTATGCGGGATACGCGTATCTGAGATACAGAATCGCGGTAGAAAACTTGGACTGCTGCATCGAATTCACGTATTTCTTCAATCAGTACTAAAATAGTCGCAGTGCCGTGCATAGGTTCATCACTTATAGCGCGTAGTAAATAATACCTATGACAATTGAAATACTGATAAATATCCTGCCTCTATGATATATTCTGCGTTGCAAAAGTATCCATGTCTGAACACGTCCATATATCGCAATGGTAACGCGTCGTCCTCTACGTGAGAGATTTGCAGCGAACGCGAATCAGTGGCGATGTGGTGCGAAAATATTAATTTTTCGCACCGCTTCGCGTTCGCGTTCGCTGCAAATCTCTCATGTAGGACGACGCGTAATTTTGTATGCGGCATACGCATTCAGCGTCCGGCGGCTGAAGTTGCCGGGATGCAGAAAATCGGACATGCGTATCTCGGATACGCGTATCTCTCATAACTATCGCACACATAGTTGCGCATTTCGATAAACTTCTAGCTAAATTTGCTCTAAAACAACCTTGGACGGTGGGCGGTTTAATTACGAAAATTCGGCAAGTCAAAAACAGATTTTGCACGTATGATAGCACGTTACGCAGGTTACGCTACCCGACTGGGGCCTCGGAAAAAGTTAGTCTGAAAAAGTCCACGTTCGGTAACGCGTTACTATCTCCCCAACGAACTTCAAAAAGTAGTTACGAAATAACCATCACAAGTTGTAGAACGTCACTATGCCCGAAAAAGGGCCGGAAAAGTAAATCATACCGTTGTCAAAGAAAAATTCTGTTAAAAATTCGTGTTTCCTATGAGCTCTAGTAGTGCTTGAAGCGCAGGTTACTGCTTATATGATGCTCTATTTACGTGAATAAATTCCCAAAGAAATTCACGCTATACTTTATGTGAATTTGGTGTTTTGCACTTATCAATTTTCTTCGCGAAATGACTTGAGTTAATCCACGAATAAATTGTCGATGCAAAACTACCCTATATAATTATTTTCTATTGATGGTGGCTGGTGGCACTGCAAAACTGCCAAAAAATCACGAAGTTCTTGTCCCATGTAAAGCAAATGCTAATTCATGAAGAAATTGACAAATAAATTCTTGAATTAGGGAATAAATTGCCGGTGCAAACCTACCCTAAGGCAGCATTAGAAAAATATGTAAGTGTTTTGTGTTGGTGGCTGGAACTGCCAAAAAATCCATGGAGTTCTTGACCCATGTAAAGCAAATGCTAATTCATGAAGAAATTGACTTAGAAATTTGTGACTTAATTCACGAATAAATTGCACCTTGTAAAATATTATAGCAAATACCGCATAATTATTTGGAATGACTATATAAAACGTATAATGAATAAAGAATAAACATAACAATATATTTAGCAAAATCTATTATAAAGGGTTTTATTTGATATGGGTTGCATTGCGTTTAAGTACTATACGCTGATATATTAAAAATAATACAAAAGTAATTAAAAAAAATACGATTAATAAATAATTTGTTTGCCAGCAGGTATAAAATTGCAGAAATAAAATATTTTTGTCAGTTACCTTTCATACTTATTTCACTTCATATTAAAAACAAAATTAGTATTTAATAAGTAAAGTTTAATAAACATAATATATTAGCACATACCTAGAAAAACAAGAGACTCTATGTTTCATACAGGCGATCTGTTATTGATCGCAATGTTACTGAAAATGACTAATGGGTGCGAGAGAGAAGGTATAGTCGAGCCCTGAATGACAACAAAGTTCAGCGTTTGCCGTTTGTAATATCAAAGACAATCTGTGAATTGTCTTTGGTAATATTTTATCCACCGACTCGTGAGTGGCGTATGGGTAGGTAAGGAACGGGTGAAAACAACATTATAATAAAATATAATTTTATGATTTTGGTTTGTTTGTTAAAATAGTTACGAAATAATCATATGTGTTGTTGGAGTGCTCTATTGCATGGTGGTAGAATACATGCATCGAAAATCAAGAGATTTTTTTTAAAAGTTTCGGTGCTATCGAGCATGCTATAGTCACAGGTAAACAGATGAACTCGTGCCTCATTTACAGTCGTATATTTTGTAGGTCCGCTTTTTTGAGATATTTTTGGGGTTTTATTGTGAAAAAAAATATGAATTTTCCATCTGTAGAAGTGTTTGATATGTTTCATCCTTATTTTCAATGCAATGATAATGTAAACTGTTGCCGCTAAAATACTTCAAGGTCAATAGATGATTATTTTTTTGGGATTGGTAGATCATAAAAGGATGCTTAACACACTTTTAGATTTAAATATTAAAAAAAAAACAAAAAAATATTGATTGATAAAAGCAAGTAAAAATAGTTGTTTAATATTATCTATTTTGATTGCGAGGGTATACAATAATTATGATTGGCGTATGTTTGCAGTTTGAATTAAATGTTGAGTTAAAAAGAAACTGCAATTTCGCACTTTCTTTGCCTATATTTATTTAACGTCGAGACGCTTTAGACCGTATTAGACTTCCGACCCCTATCAGTATTTGATAAAGGTTGGTGAGTTACTACGGACCGAAGCGTCGTGTTTTCAAATAAGCTGATAATTCATACAATAAAAGTCCGAAACTGCTTTTAATAGTCTATGATCCGGTATCAAAAATATATACCTTCATATGACATAGATTATATGTTACATAATAGATTTTGCACTTCCGATTTTAACATACTGTATCCGGTCAACAAGATATGAGTGTATCCATTTGATGTAAGTTCCACCCACTCCCAGAACACTTAAACGTTTTACAAGTAACTGATGCCACACTCTGTCAAAGGCCTTTGTTAAATCGGTGTATATCACATTAACCTGGGAACCATTCTCTATATTTTCCGTCAAGAAATCTTGAAAAACAGCCAAATTGGTGGTAGTTCAGTGCCCCTTGCAAAATCCATGTTGCTCAGCAGCTATGTGATGTTTAAAAGCTGAGAAGAGTTCATCTGTTATAATAGATTCAAAAACCTTTGCCATTATAGGTAATAATGAGTCACCACGATAGTTTTTAATGTCGCTACGCACACCGGATTTAAAAAGTGGTAAGAGCCAGGAACTTTTCCAGAGGTTTGGAAACATTCCAGAGTCAAAAGATCTCTGATAAATCTGACAAAGTGGGACAGCAAGCACATCAGAGCACTCCTTAAGAAACACTGAAGGAACTTCATCTGGACTGGTGGTTTTCGACTCATCCAAAGTGCTGAGCTTTCCCACAACTTCTGCATGCGAGAACCTTCTATAAGTAAGTGGAACGCATTCCTTGTCCACTATAGCAGGTACTGATAGGTGGGAATAGTCCTAGTAGCAATCTTCAAAATGGTCAGCAAATGCATTGGCTATTTGAACTGGGGAATTCCTTTCAACACCATTATACTTCATGGACTTGGGAAAACCCTGATCCTTCTTTAGAGAGTTGACATAGGACCAAAAGTGTTTAATATTATTACTAAGAGTGTGCTCGGTAGTAGTGACGTATATATATTAAATGTTTGGAATCCGATCTTAGTCTTGAGAACTCAGTATAATGTTCCTGTTTTTTTGTTTGTTTGTACCTTTTATATGCCCTGTTTTTCTGGTTTAATACGCTTATGGTTTCATGTGTCTACATTTGGGATATTTCCCATTTTTACAAGCCTTCTTGGAACATATCTGCTAATACCCTCAAAAAAAATCTGATAAAATTTCTCCACGGTATCATTAATATCCAGATTAAGATCTATCCATGTCCAGTCAACTTGAGAGAAGAGACTGTTTAAGCCATCATAGTCAGCCCTGAAAAAGTCATACCTTGCTTCGTCGTCCACTTTGAAAGTTTCTGTGCTCAACGAGAGCGTCATTTCGATGGGAATATGGTGCTCCACGACGTAGGTAAGCGGATGTTGAGCTCTTTCCAGATTCCAGCCTGTAAACTCATCCCCAAAAACTAGATCCAGAAACCTTTTGTGTTCGTTTGGAATGCCGTTAAGCTGTTGCAATTCGCTTAAAAATATGCCAGTTCCGGTATCAAAGTTCCATTGTCCCCACTCCACTGAATGCTTGGGATATTAAAATCCCCAGAAAGTAAAAATTTTGCATTTTTGTGCCTTACCCTGAGCTGCTCTAAAGTTATAATAAATTGTTCGTATGCTTCCACCTGCGAATTCGGGGGAAAATAAACGCATCCCAACACCAATGTACATCCTTTTGATCTCAGCAAAACCCATATATCATCAAAAGCATGATCGTTGGAAGATACCAATATACTTGATTGTATAGAGGCTGTCATTTGAGCACGTGGAGGAACCACTGGTTACTAGTTATTTTTTACTGTTACTGCTTGAGTTTAAAGTTTTATAATGTTTTTATAGGGGATTATTTTTGTTAAAAAGGTTGTACTGTTTCTTAAAAATAAAGAAGTATGGGATGATTCAACAAAACTGCCACTGTCATCCCTAGCAACCTTATAGTAATTCGCACAGAAAAATTATTGAAAATTGCATGTTTATTTTTAATACATATTTTCCACAAAAATATGGATATCGAGGTGAAACAAAAACAAAAATGTTAAGAATAGATGTGACTTAATTTACAACAATTTACTGTTTCGCTACTCCACAGAGTACATATTTAAACTTATGGTAAAAACATAATTTTGCTAAAAACATGCATGTATATTATAAAAGTACGTCTATTTTTGAGTAAATGTTAACATATGAGTTAACTTATCAACAATATTCTTCAAAATTCATTTAAATCCTAATATTCTTCAAAATGCATTTAAATCCTACATCAACTAAAAAAGTTGTTTGCTATTGAAATTCATCGAAAATTTGTGTGTATCCATTGTTTTGTCTGTGAGTGTATTATTTAAAATTAAGCCTCTAATTAAAATTTGCAGCACATAAAACATTAACACTGGAAAAGTATAATAAGGCTGTAAGATCCGAAAATAATGGTAGTACCATAGCAAAAACAAACGTAGTACGTTTACAATAATACTATAAACGCTTAAATTAATTTTTATAGGCACATTCAAAACATTTAATTATTAACACTTTAGATTTAAAAACTTAGGCACCGATAATATCAAACTTATTTATTAATAACAAAATTAAATGATAATAGAAAAATACATTGAATACGTTTTTCAGGCCAGACGACCTCCGAACTTATCGCTCGATTTGCTTATTTTGTCTGCTTCGAAGTATTAGTATTACGTCAACGTCTCTTCGCATTCGGTGATATTTCTTGCAGGTGTTCTTTTTGTCAAGCTTAGCAAAAAGAATTGATAACAGTTCGGCCACGCTACCTACTCCACGTCCTCGTGGTGGTTCCTAATTTTCTTTTACCTTTAAAAAAAAGATAACGCTCAGTAGTTCAAAAGAAACATCGTAGTTCTTTTTGCAACATGTTAACCATTCTCTTTTTGGTTTTTTTTACTGAATCTTATCAGCCCCTTAGGCGTAAAGGGTTTTTCTTTATATCGGCTTTGTCTCACGCTTTCGTTGCGTAAAGTTTTAATCTGTAATAAGTACGTATATCTCAAGGTATATCTGGACAAGCATTTACGTGATACTTGCGTTTATTTACGTCATACTTGCATTTCCTTTTATTCCCTAATATAAATCTGTGATCGTATTATTTATTTATGTATGTGTTTGTTTGATGCTAGCTAGCTTCTATATTTACCTGCTCAAAGCCTTATGCAAATTTACACCTTCCCACCAGCCATCAGAATTTTCGCAGTACATCTTGCCTCTTTTTTTTTCATCGACCGAGTAAAATTTTAGTATCAGTGGCGGCTCGTGATAATTTATTGCTGTGTGCTGCATTGTAAAGTGTAATTTTAAATTTATCGAATAATTTTCACATTTACATATGTATCGAAGATAAATAAAAATACTAACATTGATTCTACTGAGAACTTTTTTTTATTCTAATTTTGGTTATTTATTAATAAAGCAAATATTTAAAATTCTAAACCGGACACATGAAAGAATAGAACATACTGAACATTTTTTGCATGTTCATTTTTAAACTGGTTAGATACATTTTAAATAAATTTTTTATATACAAAATCCATACGCCTATTTCTTTCATTTGCAATTTTTTCGAGTTTTGTATTAAAACGTAGAATGAATCAGCTCTTTTTCAACCGATAACATTGTCAAAGCGTTAAATATCTCTTGTGTTTCGCAGAAAACGTTTAATTCTCTTCAAAGTTGAGAAACAACCTACTCCTTCTGCAGTGGATATAGGTGTTATAGTCATAATTAAAACTAATATTATTATATATAATATCTTAAAATATATATGTAAATATCAGGAAAACTACTTGCGACAAATGCTTAAATTAAGTAAACTAGCGCAAACGGCTTGGCTACTAAATTCAACATAAATAACTGCGTTTCAAATCAAACGCCGCAACAAATCTAGCCGTGTGCTTGAGATTGAGCAGCACCACCGGCTATTGAAATCACCGTTGAAAACACGCGAGCGGGATCGGCGGAGACGCGACGACCAAAAGGCTCGTTGTGCTAAAATTCATATCGCACACCGATCCGAATTATACATAAGGAGTTGGGTCTGGATTGACGGTGTAGTGGGTATGTTTATCTCGAAGATATTAGCGGCGCGGCAATATTTTACTTTCCGTCCAGATAAATAATAATTTTCAAAAGAAAATGGCAAGTATTTATGTACTAAAATATTATTTTAATTTTGCTGTAATTTTGCTGAGTGCTGCAGCTCCTCAGCACATATATACCAGCCGCCACTGTATTAGTATATATCGCGAATCAACCAAAACCGTACTCGTTCGTGGTGTTACGCCATTTCCGCAACAAAACACTTTAATTTTGACGTATAATTATTTTTTTTTTCATTAACAAAACAAAGAAGGCAAGTAACCTGCTCAGCTACATTCTGAGGCGACGGAAAAATGCAAAACTGCACCGCCTTATTCCATGTTACTTTGTGGCGAATCTGCTTCAGATTCGGAGCTTACAACTACATTATAGGGCTTAAGTTTGTCTAATGATATGTATTTCTTTTGCGATCTTATCGTGCCCTTCACGTCTTCAATTACAAATTGGTCATTGTCAAGGACCTTGGTTATTTCATATGGACGGCTATATTTGGGCAGAAGTTTCTTGCTTTGACCTTGATTATCTGTAGGAAAAGTTCGAACTAGCACATGGCTTAAATTTTCGACTTGCTTAGCAAACCTAGCTTTACGTTCGCTTGGTTTTGGTCAATCTTTTCTTTAGCAGTCCTTCGTATTTCTAGCAAGTTTCGTTCCTTGCCAGAATCTAGCTCTACCTCGTTGGCTAGGACAGAATTGGCAACACCCCTAGGAGCATATCCAACAAAACAACTCATAGGGTGACTTCTCCATAGTTGAATTCGTCGTAGAATTCAAACCCCATCGCACCTTTGATACCGCATCATCCCATCTATCCTATTGGTCCGTAGAAGCGCATAGGGATGCAAGCATCGTGCGGTTAAATCGCTCCACTTGTTCATTTGCTCACGGCGCAGAGGTAGCATTCAATTCCACGCAGTAGTCCTGAAATTGCTTGCTCGTAAAACAACTTCTTCGATCGGAGATCACTCGTCGCGGAACACGCGGAAAGTTCTCAATCATATTTTGCAAAAAATTTATAACCGGTCTAGTCTTCATTGACTGGACGGCCCTCATGAAAACAAATTTGGTGAATGCATCAACAATCACAATTCGGTAAATGTTTTTCCTTCTTTATTTAACAAATATGGACCAAGGTGATCAATATGTAACGTGTCAAAGGGCTCGGCGACCTTTTTGATCGGATGTAAGAAACCTGGCTGCTTTCCACCCGGTTCTTTATTGTACAAGCAATCCAAACAACAAGATATATATTTCTTTGTATATATTCGCATGTCTGGAAACTAGTAAGACTTGGAAATAGCTGACAATATCTTATCGAAAGCTGAATGTCCGCCACCATCGTGGAAGTGCATTAAAATTTGTCTTCTATCTCCTCCCATTTATTTCCTGTTTTCATTTTTCGATATAATCTATTATTGACTTGACAGTACTCCTCATGATTTTTTATCTTCAATGTCTTCAGGTGTTTTCTGTACGGTATCTAAAATGTAAGCACATCTGTTATCTGTGAGCTGCGCAGTAAGCACCCAATCTTCATGCTCGATGTTCACCACACTAACTGTAATGGTTGATGTTTCTAAGCAATCTGGTGGAGAAACAGGGCTTCTGCTAAGAGCGTCCACATGTGACATCTTAAGGCCAGGCCGATATTCTACATCAAATGAAAATTCTTGAATGGAGAGCCACCATCTTCCAATTCTTGGTATTAAATCTATTTTCGTTAGAGTTGTTCTGATGGCATTACAATCGGTAACCACTTTGAATTTTATTCCGATCAAAAACATCCTAAATTGTTACAAGGAGTTTACCACAGCTAGGGTCTCCAATTCGTAAGAGTGATACCGTTGTCGTTTGTCTAGAACATACATACATACATGGCAAAATAGAGTGATCTTGTTGTTTCTGAAAAGGGATACCACCTATACCTCATTGTGAAGCATTACAGTGAACTTCGGTTTGCAAGTCTGGATAATAAATTGCTAAGACTGGTCTTGATACAAGCTTTTCTTTAAGCTTATTAAAAGCACTTTGTTGCTCACCAGAGGAATGCAACACCTTTTTTCGTTAAGGTGGTTAGGAGTCTTGCAATCAAAGCAAAATCCTTTATATACTTTCTGACATAACTAGATAAACCTAGAAATTGCTTAACTGTGTGCACGTCCGTTGGCACAGGAAACTTGGATACTGCGTCGGTGTTTCTTTTACCTGGCTGTATGCCATCTTTACTTATTTCGTGGCCAAGGTATTCCACTCTTGACATAAAAAATTACATTTAGATAAACGTAATGTTAGACCTGCTTTAGTTAATGCGCCTAGTACTTTTCTAAAATTATCGAGACCCTCCTGAAAACTTTGAGCAAGTAACAAAACATCGTCCATATAGGTCAATGCCTTACCGTAACTCATTTTACCCAAAAATACATTTATTGTCCTTTGGAATACCGCTGGACCATTAGTTACACCGAAAGGCATTCGGACATATTCGTAATGTCCATCCGGCGTCACAAATGCAGTTTTTGGTATTGATTCCGGATCCATTTCAATCTGATGGTAACCGCTAGCAAAATCCAAACTCGTAAAAAAAAACTATTTTTCAGTTTCTCGAGGAAGTCATCCACTCGAGGACGTGGAAATCGGTCCTTAATCGTTTTAGAATTTAGGCCACGATAATCTACTACCATTCTCTGTTTGCCATTTTTCTTTTTGACTAAGAGAATTGGGCTTGCATATGGCGAATTTGACTGCCTAATAATATTGTTTTCTAAAAGGTCATTAACGATATCCCTCACAACTTTTCTTTCGCTGTGTGATAAACGATATGGCCTATACATGATTGGCTTATCATCGGTTAATTTTATAGACATTTCCAAAATATCAGTTTTACCTAATTCTTTTGTAGTCTGAGCAAAACATAATCGAAATTCGTTCAATAAAGTAACCAATTCAGTTACCTGTTTTAAAGATAACTTAACATAGTAATGTATATCCTGAGCACTAAAAACTGTTTGGCTTTCACCGAGGCTTTAACTAACTTGACTGCACAAAACATCTATGTGGCTATCCGTTAGCTCTTCACAACAGTTAATTGATCGGACTAATAATTGATTTTTACTGACCTTTGGTTCTTGCTTGGACAAGTTGGTTACAGTTATGAGGCCTTGCTCACCCTTTGTGACACACCCATCAATGTAAAATTCTCTTCCGGGTTTGCTTCGTAGCCCACCAGGAACGTAGACTTCCTCACTGGTCTTACCCTGTGACGTCACCTGAATAACTGCTATATGTCTTGATGGAATGACTACATCTTCTTCTGCCTATAGTGGAATTTTTCTAAATGGAAGTTCCGGCGAGTCAAAACAATCACTTTTCGTGGGAATAACCCGTACATTTTTTCCAGATACTAATACCATAATTTGAGGTTTATTCAACAACGTTTGTCCTACTATAACTGGTATGGATTGCACGTGATCAGGTACCACTAAGTAATCCACATCGGTCTCTACTTTGTCGATATGGATTGACGTTTATCCTTCTCCAACAGCGGGCATTATACTACCACCATAACCTTTTACTACCAACTTACTCGGAGTGACATTGAGCTTAGCTTTCTTTGCTAAACTTTGTTTTATCATTATAGCTTCACATCCGGAGTCTAAATATGCTCGCGTCGGTATGACATTCAAAATACAATCGAAAAAGTATTGAGGCTTGACGAGGAAAGGCTAGACACAATATTGTTTCTTACGTCTCTGCTTTTACGTTTGCAGTTATTCGCACGATGTCCTAAACGTTTGCAGTTGGTGCAATGAATCATTGGTTTCGAACAGTCTTCCCGGCAATTGTAGCATTTCATTGTTTTTCGCCAAATCTATTCCGCATTTGCGCTGGTTCGTCCAATCCTTTTTTATTGAAATCTGGTTTAAATGCCCTTTTTCCATAATAAGGTCGAGATGAACTAGAAGAAGGCGGAATCAGCGGCAACGCCATAGGCCGTGAGTGCTGCGTTCCATGGGACGAATAAATCCTAGTACGCAAATCGGATGAATATGTCTTAGTTCTCTCCGATCTCAGGGCAGATACATATTCGCCATAGAGCTCGTTCGGGGCCTTGTACCTTCCAGCTCTGGCACCTGCTTGAGCTTGAATCGAAGGATCTAATACAAAAAAGGTTTGAATTTTCAGGCTCGAAGTAATTTTGCTGGTTGTACTCGAGGTTGTGATATTTGGTTTTCTATAAGCCTTTCGAACAATTTTTCTAATCGAGTCACAGTATCGGTTCGTTCTTCAGGTACATTAAGGACTGTCATATCGACTAAAGCAGTAGGAGGAGTAGCTGATCGCATTGATGTAGTTGCCATATCATCACCACTCTGAACTGGTACATGCACTTGTGAACGCACAGTAATATTTGGCGTTTCCTTTTCCGCTTTATCTTTAGTAGGTTTATCAGTTCTTTTTGAATTTTTAGTTTTCCTTTTTGAATTATTTTTACTACGCTTGTAATCATAGCTATCTGACACACTGGAATCTGAATCCACGGTTTTAAATAATACAATCAACTAGTCTTAAAAAAATCACCACAACGCTAAGTTTTAAACAAAAATTGTCTTTAAAATATCCAACACAAAAAAAATAGGTCGGCTATTATACATTAAGCCGTAAAAGACAATAAATAACAATATGTTGAACTAGTATTATCGTTAACCAGAACCATAAACATAAACACAAAAGAAAATCTAATGCTAGACGTAATGCCCACAAAAAAAACTGGGAGCTGGTATTATACGTTAACCAGAAAATCCATAAACATATACAGAAAAGAAAATCTAATTCTAGACGTAATACAAAAAAAAACAGGGAGCTGGTATTATACGTTAACCAGAAAAGCCATATACATAAACACAATAGAAAATCTAACTCTAGACGTAACGCAAAAAAAAACAGGAATCTGGTATTATACGTAACCAGAAAATCCATAAACATAAACACAAAAGAAAATCTGATTCTAGACGTAATGCAAAAAAAAACAGGGAGCTGGTATTATACGTTAACCAGAAAATCCATAAACATAAACACAAAAGAAAATCTAATTCTAGACGTAATGCAAAAAAAAAACAGGGAGCTGGTATTATACGTTAACCAGAAAATTAAGAAACATAAGAATGTATGGAGTACGGCAATTCACTTTAGCCACACGTAAGGAAGTACATCAAAAAAATACTGTATGACTCAGATGATGAGTCTCATTGTATTGATATTATACGTTGAGATAACCCGCATCTTTAAAATACTATTTCATTAGACCTGATACATTAATTTTTGAGACACCCTATATATGTGTATATTTTGAGACACCCCTTATACATGTAAAAGATAAAAACAAGTCATAAATTGAAGTCGAGTTTTTGCGAGGTTTTTTGGAGGAGATCCGAAAGGTATTGCTCGAGAGCGAAAAATAGAGTCAGCAGCCATCGGAGTGTACGGTTTATTTTGGTGAATTGTTTTGCTTCTGTGTTGCGATATGTCATTGCAAGTCGGTAAAATGAAACTTATAATATTGTTATTAACATAATTTGTACCATTATATATTTTATACTCATTGATAATTCATAATTGATGGTATTAGCCTGTATATATATTTTGATATTGTTATAAACCTAATTTGAACAAATATTTCATTTATTCTCATTGATAATTCATATTTGATGGTATAACATGTGTATACATTTTCATATTGTTATTAACATAATTTGCATAAATATTTGTACTAATCTCATTGATAAATAATATTTGATGGACTGACATGTATATACATTTTCATATTGTTATTAACATAATTTACATAAATATTTCTACT
>MU182287.1:207193-235210 GCA_016904865.1 Pissodes strobi | reverse complement strand
ATAATTTACATAAATATTTCTACTAATCTCATTGATAATTAATATTTGATGGCCTAATATGTGTATACATTTTCATATTGTTATTAACATAATTTACATAAATATGTCTTCTAATTTCATTGATAATTGATATTTGATGGCATAACATGTGTATATATTCTGATATTGTTATTATCATTATTTGCATAATTATTTCTTTATCTTCATGGATAATTTATATTTGATGGCATAACATGTGTATATATTTTGATATTGTTATTAACATTATTTGCATACAGATTTCTTTATCTTCATGGATAATTCATATTTGATGGCATAACGTGTGTATATATTTGGATATTGTTATAAACATAATCTGCATAAATATTTCTTCTATTTTCATGGATAATTCATATTTGATGGCATAACCTGTGTATATATTTAATGAAATCGTGTTATGCTGTGATCAATACTGCTTTAAGTGAAAACATAAAATGTATTATTTGCTGTCTTTTCGTGCTAGGGTTTTAATATTAGAATGAGTGAGAGAGTACACAAGGGCCTTGATGAATCTATACTAACCATTTCCTACCCTGACGGGAGAATATCCTAGTTATAAATATAATGATCATTCTAGAGATAAGTATAAACTATACTAAGGTATTGTCCCATATTTGCAACTAAATAGCTGGGTAGCCTCCGTAATCCAGGACCTCAGTACCTACCAGCGGCGTCTGGTTAACTAACAAAAACCTCTTCAGTTTTAAATGGATTGTTGCAAGTGTGGAACTGCGAATTGTGGTACGGGAGACAGTAATTTAATTAATTAAAATACTAATAGATTATACAGCCTAATTCGGTTTAGGAATTTAGATCGAGGGTTTCTCTGCCGTACTTTTTCCCCTCGTGAATTCCAGGCTGAGTCCGGCACGTTTTTCTTTAATAAATTAGGCGTATTAGGAATCTGTGGTTTCATTTACATGACGCACCTTTCCCTCAAGTTTCCCTAAATGTGTTCCGTTGAAACGCATAATGAGTGAGTAAAATTGTACACGATATAATAATAACACAACGTAGGTATTGGTCCTCTTTTTAATCCATTTCTTTTTAATCTAATTTGACGATCATTGGCAAAATAAAGGCAAACCACAATTTTACTTATCTGATTCAACTATGTTGAATCGACCCGGGTACGTTATACTACAACGTTAATCAATACCTAATATCTAAACCCTTTTCTTGTAGAAAAATTTAAACAATACATACAATTTAATTAGCGTTGTACATATAATCCATAGTAACACAAACACTGTTGCAAGTATAAAAAAACACATTCATTGTCAAAAAAAAGTTAGGTAGGTAATTCGATAACGTGATTCAGATCCCGCCGCTGCAATATTAACACTTTAGATTTAAAAACCGATAATATCAAACTTATTTATTAATAACAAAATTAAATGATAATAGAAAAATATATTGAATACGTTTTTCACGCCAGACGACCTCCGAACTTATCGCTCGATTTGCTTATTCTGTCTGCTTCGAAGTATTACGTCTCTTCGCATTCGGTGATATTTCTTACAGGTGTTCTTTTTGTCAAGCTTAGCAAAAAGAATTGATAACATAATAAAATATTTAAGGTGCCCATAAAGCAGCCAGGATAAATTCGTATATAAAACTACTATAGACTAGGTATAATGACTGAGTAAGTTGGTAGATTATATATTAGTTATATTTGAATAACTAATAACTGGAAGCTTACTAATTTCTACTACACAATACCCTTTATTGTTTTTCTTCAATCAACGACAATACTAATACGCTTGCTTGTTGTAATCAAGTATCAAAAAATTACGTTTTGCCCTTAGGCTCAACATTAGTTTATTTCATGCATATCTTGGTAGTAAACGGTACCAGATAAATGTTATATTTTCGTGATAGGTCTGGTATACCTAGGTACTACACAAATTATATTGATATTATGATAGAGCGAATCGATCTGTCGAATCTTAAATTTTCTAGCTTCCAAAACTATGATGTTTGTGTATTTTTACCCTGCTTCTTAATTTTATTTATAAATTTCTGATAACAAATTGATTTGTTAATGTAAAAAGCTTTAGAAATCATTAAATAAGATTTGATCATTGTGTAACAAGAATATTTATTAATTTTAAAATAAAGATTTGTTTATATATTTTAGTTATTGGCAACACATTTAAAAAATATCGAAATATGTAATAAGTTATACAAATTTAACGTATTAGGATATTTATATAATTACAATAAAATAATAATAACTGAACCTTTTTTCTAAATAGTTGTGCAAGTTAAATAAAAAAATATATAAAAATAATTTAGTCCTCTCTATGTCTCTTATACTGAGCGGACTGAGCCCATCCACCGTGCGGCAGCTGCTCGCTTCAGGGTTACTTTTTATGGTATAGTTCAATTCAGATTAGATAAACTATGCCTACGCCATCGCCATATGTAATCAAAAATCAAATAATTCATATACCGTAATATTTGCAATGCGAACCGGCCAACCTTGTATTAATTTTGTTTAGTGCACAATTTGGATTCAAGGTATTGATTAAATTGCATGATGAAAGATGAGTTAGCCTAAAATTTTACCACAAATTGATTATAGTAGTTGAAGTTGTTTAATACTTACTTACCTTAATCATTTTATAAACTTGAGACATATCTTCCTTTTTCGCTTTTCTTATGGTGACACTAATTTCTCGGAGTTTCAGCATTTTAATCTACTTGTATTTGTTGCACTTAGCGACGAATGCTCTAGCTAGAACTATTTTTAAAACTGATAAGATTAATCGCAAAGCAGAGAACTTAATTTCGAATTTACAAAGCGATATTTAAAACGAGGGCACGTGACGTCGTATAATTATATTTTATTGGTTTGAGAAATAAAGAATCCGCTGCATGGCTTATTGTGTTTTATGTGGATTTCCAACCTTCGATTATTAAAACAAATGCGACTAATGCGAGGTTAAAGATGTCAATTTAAATCATTTTAATTTTAGTATCTATATCTTTCAGCGTTGCCAGGTCAAAAATTAAAAAGTTACTATAGTCTGTTTCAGAAATATAAAACCTCATTTTATTAGGTATGAAAAAGGACTACAGGGTGACCCACCAATAATTTCTGCCACTTCCAACTTCCATAGTTTGGCCTTAGTTTCAGTGCAACATTTTTTCGTTTCATCAAGTACAGGTAGTAACACCCGGATTTTGGTCAATTTATGCGTTTTGCCTATTGCTATCCATTCATAAACACTGAAAATGGTACGCCAAAGGCGTGCAGGTTGGATACATCTAGAAAGAATTGAATGAGATTGTTGAATAATCTGCCGTTCTCAGAATAAGTAGGTATAGGCACGGGGTCAGGTAAAAAACTTATTGGACCTAACCTCATTTTTTTTAAATGGAGCTCCCTGTATATTTTAATCTAAAAAGGTAATAGGTATTTAAAATTCTCTCTTCAAAAATATAACACACCATGGATGATATTGGTTTCCTAAGCCTAAGCCATTTATTTAAACTCTACTGCCTTAAACCACAGTAGCACATGAAACAAAAGCTAATTCACAGCTTATTCAATAACCGGCTACTCATCTTGCGCCGGCATCCTTTGATTTGGGAAAGTCAAATGAAAATTTTAGAAGAGGGCCTTGACTTAATATTTTTCTAAACGTCTGGGCATCTGAATAATACTTTTGACAGTTCGTTTAATTTAAAATGCGATGTTTTATCGTCTAAAATCCGTTTGAAAACGATTTTAAATGGAAAAATTGTATAAAAATCCGATATTTCGGGTCTTTTTAGGGCAATAGCCGTAGCTTGGGACGAATTTGTCGTGGATTTTGAAACGAATATTCATTTTAAATTCAGTTCGCTTCGTGTCATTACCATTGCCTGGAAAATCACGAGACCGTGAAACTGATCCGCTCAGGGCACTGTCACTATGCGCAGTGCCCGCCACCCCAACTTGCCGATTTCGATAGAGATGAATAGCTGGTTATTGAATAAGCTGTGCTAATATCCTAAAAACGAAACTATGTTGACATTCTAGTTGTTATTAATATTTAAGGTCAATTTTAATTTTTACATATTCGTTTGTAAAAATGACTTATCAACATTTTGAAATAGTATAAGATAGGTACCTACTAGTTTTAAAAGACCATATTTTTTCGCACGAACACGGAATTAGAAAACGACCCGCTTGCGGGGAGTTCCCTAACGTGTCCTTAAAACGTGTATTTATACTATTTTTTTTCTATTTTGTAGGCTTTTTTAACGAAAAACATGAATTTATTCTAGTCCCGATCAGCAGTCGGGCGGCGATCTTGTCAATTTTGACGTCTTTATTAGTAGAAATCCCATTCCAAACGGTGTCGCAATTTTTGCTAGTGGGCCTTGACATTGAACAATTTTGTTAATATCATAGCAACCAGTCAACAAAAATAGTGTCGAAAATATGCTCTTCTCGACATTTGCGTGTCGAAAAGGAATAATTTTGAAAGCAAAATAGAAACAAATTGATATGATATCAGTTTAAAAATAAATAAACTACCTACTTTTTAAATGAGTCAGATTTAAAAACAAGTGGCATGAATAAAACCATGCAAAATTTATAAATTTTTGTTCGCTATTCTTAAAGCGCGGTTTATATTAGGCCAGTAAGCAAGTAATCCCGCATAAACTACCAACTACCTACCTCGTGTAAACGGCTACTTGCTTTGCAAATCGTGCAAGTCAAGTGTCAAGTACTATGCAAGTTGCTTGGCAAGTAAAGCGGACATTCAAGTGAGTAGAACGCGGTTCTGTTGGTTTGTTATACTCTGATATCACTTTGTCACAGGATTACTGGATCATTGAGTGAATTATGAATTTCACCAGCTTCATATGCTCCGTCATATGATTCCATGCCAAGGCTTGATATTGCTCCAAAACTCTAAAACTCTGTCAATCGCAGACCAATGACTAGGTTGTAGCATTTTATGTGGGTTAATATTTATAAACGTTTGAAAGTGTTGAAACACAGAGTTTCATCTAAAACTGTACTACATGTAAGTATACCTACTCCGCATCATTTTTCAATAAAACCAGTTAAAATCGCACATGCACAAGCGCATGCCAAATGCGTTTCATGAGTAGAAATTTGGAACATCATTTTTTAAGAGGGCTTTTAGTTTTAAAGAATTCGTATCATTGCATTAGCGTCATACATATCAAATTTTATTTGTAGAGTACATTATTTGAATTTAAAACATTGTAATTAATTGGTACATTCTATCAAAAAAAAAAAAAAATGCACAGTCCTTCACAAAGATACAACCGGGGGAGACATTGAAAATGCCGAAGCAGAATGGAACGCTTACTAAATTTGAGATCTGAGAAAACTCATAATTGTGTGGAAATATAAATAGTTGATAGAAGTTTGGGTGAGATCAGGTTAGATTACGTAAGTTTACTTTACCAAAATATACCAAATAAATGCATATTACTCAAGTTTCGTTCTTTTTTACAATTTATAACGTTATAAGTGTGGTTGAAAAAGCAAAAGACCATTTGCATTCGATTCGTCTGACATTCCTCGATCCAACGATAAGACACGACTAGCCTATCGTGAGAAACTAAAAGTCACCCTCACCCACCCTTAACACAATCTAATGTAAAAATGACTTTTAGCAGATTACGTAAGTTTAGTTTACCAAAATATACCACATAAATGCATATTACTTCAAGTTTCGATCGTTTTTACAATTTATAACATATTAGTGGTGGTTGTAAAAACTGCATTGGATTCGTCTCTCAATCCCCGATCTAACGCAATTTGTTATAATAAATTTTAAGGGATTTGGTTAGTTTTGGTTAGTCTTCTAATCAATTTTCGGTTAGTTTCAGTTAGTCTCAATTTTATTACATATTTCAGCCGGTTCCGTTACGTTATAATCAATTTTAAAAGATTTGGTTAGTCGTTTAATCAACTTTCCGTTAGTTCCAGTTACTTTCAAATTATTTTACAGCTGGTTCCGATACGTTATAATCAATTTCAATAGATTTGGTTAGTTTTGATGTATTAGTCATCTAATAAACTTTGGGTTAGTTTCACTTAGTCTCAACTTATTTTAGTTATTTGAGTCGGTGCCGATACCCATGTTATAATCAATTTTAATAGATTTGTTTAATTTTGGTTAGCCGTCTAATCAACTATCGGTTAGTTTCACTTAGTCTCAATTTATTTTACTTATTTGAGCTGGTTCCGATACGTTCCAATCAATTTTAATAGATTTGGTAAGTTTTGGTTTATCGTCTAACCGATTTTCGGTTAGCTTTACTTAGTCTCAACATATTTTAGTCATTTGAGTCGGTTCCGATACGTTATAATTACGTTTACTAAATTTGGTTAGTTTTGGTTAGTCGTCTAATCAACTTGCGGTTAGTTTCACCTAGTCTCGAATAATGTTAGTCATTTGAGTCGGTTCCGATACGTTATAATGAAGTTTAATGAACTTGGTTTCTTTTGGTTAGTCGTCTATTCAACCTCCGGTTAGTTTTACTTAGTCTCAAGTTATTTTACTTATTCGAGCCGGTTCCGATATGTTGTTACCAATTTCAATAGATTTGGTTAGTCATCCAATCAACTTTCGGTTAGTTTCACTTAACCACAACTTATTTTAGTCATCTAAAGCTAAATACTCACCTACGCGAATTTCGCCTTTTTTGACATAAACACTGTCATTTCCAGGTTTAATTATTCGCGGCAAAAAATTTTAACTTCGGCGGCGAATTCTTATGTCAATACGGTCAATTTTGTTTTCATCGATAAAAAAACTAGTGATGAGAGAATCGAACGTTTTAGAGAATCGAGAACATGGTTCTCGAGAACTAATCAGAATCGAAAACTTATGCGAGAACCAAGAATCGAGAACTTGTACGAAAAGTCGCAGACCGGCGCATTGTTGGCCCAGTGTTGCCGATGGCATGAAATGAAATTATGTGATGGCTAAACCAAAATTATCAGATTTTGATGAAAATTATGTTAAAACCTGCAAAATATATCCCTTTTGGTTCGCCATTGGAAATTATCAGAATGCTGGCAAAACTATGATAAAATCTGATAATTATGTGACAATCGGCAACTCGGAGCTCGTCTCTTCCTGGTTAATAGTGCCTAGTTTCTAGATCTTTATCT
Source organism: Pissodes strobi (assembly GCA_016904865.1). Taxonomy (NCBI): domain Eukaryota; kingdom Metazoa; phylum Arthropoda; class Insecta; order Coleoptera; family Curculionidae; genus Pissodes; species Pissodes strobi. The sequence goes on along the minus strand of MU182287.1, from coordinate 228,015 downwards.
ATGCTTTTTAGTTTATGGTTATGCCGTGTTCTCGCGAGTACGAGAATTTGTAATTTGTATATTTGTAAAGTAACCCGTCCGCCTGTTTTTCTGTCATTCGTTCGTTCGTTGTTAATTGTTATATATACCTATATAATAAATAATCATGAAACCAGGGTCAAAGAAGTCCGATGTGGAATTTCTTTTGCAAGAAGGGCGAAAAACATGTCACTTGTTCGATTTGCAACAAAGCTCTACAGTTCCACCACAACACAACCAATAGAGAGAATACACCCGATTGTCGCTCACAGAAATGATGTCTCAACGAATGCGAATTCGCACGGACATTCAAATGATTCAATCCTTCAGTTCTCGTATTTTAATTCGCGTCCATTGGCAACCAGTATTTAGTATTTAACGCCGCGTCACCGAGAGGCACTAGAGAACAGCCAAGCGAGAACTCGTCAGAATCGAGAACTTGCGATTCCGCGCAGAATCGAGAACTTTGCGATTCTTGTATTCGCATACTCCCATCACTAAAAAAACAATAACCATACCATAACCTTAGAATTCTTAGGTGTACCGTGACTGGATTCTAATAATTATAATTTTTATATGTGTAGGGTTTATCATGCGATGTACCTTTTGAGTCTTTTTGGTAATTACCATAAAAACCAAATACTTGAACTAGCCAAAAGGCATCAAAGAAAAAAATGTGGGTGAGAACTATTTTTTTGCAAAGAAAAACACCAGGGGATTTTCACAATTTAATTGCGGAGATGCGTTTAACTGATACTAGTATTTTTTTAAATTATTTAAGAATGAATCCAATTCTGTTTGACTTGCTCCTACATAAAATAGGTCCGTTAAACAATAACAAACCGTCTCTGTGTTGGTTTTGGCGTCACAAAATTGGCGGAATTCGTAAAAAAGTTAAAATCGTTTTAACTTTTTAGCGAAATATTCGCAGACGAGATTTCGCATTGCATGAGTATGAACGAAAATCTATATTCGCGCGAAAAATGGACACCTGTCAATAAAAGGCGAAATTCGCGCAGGTGAGTATTCACCTTAAACCGGTTCCGACGCGTTATAATTAATTTTAATACATTTGGTTAATTTTGGTTAGTTTCACTCAATCTCAACTTACTTTAGTCATTTGAACCGATTGCGATACGTTATAAACAATTTAAATAGATTGGGTTAGTTTTGGCTAGTCGTCAATTCAAATTTCGATTAGTTTCACTTAATATCACCATATTTTAATCACTTGAACCGGTTATATATGATACGTTATAATCAATTTTAATAGATTTTGTTATTCTTGGTTAATCTTTGAATAAACTCTCGGTTAGTTTCACTTAGTCTCAACTTATTTTACTTATTCGAACTGGTTCCGATACGTTATAATCAATTTTAATAGTTTTGGTTAGTCGGCTAATCAACTTTCGGTTAGATTCACTTAATATCAACTTATTTTAGTCATTGGAACCGGTTACGATACGTTATAATCAATTTTAATAGATTTGGTTAGTCTTGGATAATCGTCGTATCAACTTTCCGGTAGTTTCACTTAGTCTCAACTTATTTTAGTCATTTGGGTCAGTTGCGATACGTTATAATCAATTTTAATAGATTTGGCTAGTTCTGGTTAATCGTCTAATTAACTTTCGGACTTTCGGTTAGTTTCACTTAGTCTCAACTTATTTTACTTATTTGAGCTGGTTCTGATGCGTTATAATCGATTTTAATAGATTTGGTTAGTTTTAATTAGTCGTCTAATCAACTTTCGGTTAGTTTCACTTACTCTCTACTTATTTTAGTCATTTCAGTCGGTTTCGATACGTCATAATCAAATTTAATAGATAGGTTAGTTTGGGTTAGTCGTCTAATCAACTTTTAGTTTGTTTTACTTAGTCTCAACTTATTTCACTTATTTAAGCTGGTTCTGATACGTTATAATCAATTTTAATTGGTTTGGTTAATTTTGGTTAGTCGTCTAATCAATTTTCGGTTAGTTTCCCCTTCCTAGATCTGTGGTTAGTTTTACTTAGTCTCAACCTATTTTAGTGATTTGAGTCGGTTCCGATACGTTATATAATCAAGTTTAATAAATTTGGTTAGTTGTCTAATCAACTTCCGATTAGTTTCACTTAGTCTCAAGTTATTTTACTTACTTGAGCCGGTTCCGATATGTTACAACGAGTTTTAATAGATTTGGCTAGTTTTAGTTAGCCGTCTAATCAACTTTCGGTTAGTTTCACTTAGTCTCAACTTATTTTAGTCATTTGAACTGGTTCCGATACATTCTAATCAATTTTAATAGATTTGGTTAGTTTTGGTTAGTCGTCCAATCAACTTTCGGTTATTTGCATCAGTTATGCATAAACCATGTCGTGACGTTCACTAAAATTTTCCGTGTCGTGATGCGACCTTGGAAACTCACTGTCAAGAAACCAAAGTATTCATCTGATACGTTATAGTCAAATATAATGTTTCTGGTTAGTTTTTGTTAGTCGCCAAAATTCGGTTAGTTTTAAGTTACTTTAATTTGTGTAACCTATTTCGATACATTTTAGCCCATTTTGGTGCTTTTGGTTACTTTTGATTAGTGCTGCTGTTTCGATACGTTTTGGCCATATTTGGTGCTTTTGGTTAGTTTAGGTTGGATTGGGTTAGATAGAGTCGTCGTGGGTAGTCGTTCAATCAATATTCAGTTAATTTCAGTTAGTTTTAATTTCAGTAATTTCAATCGGTGCCGATACGTTATAATCGAATTTAATGTTTTTGGGTAGTTTTGGTTAGTCGCCAAAATTCGGTTCGCTTTGGTTAGTTTTAACTTACTTTAATATTTTTAATCTGTTCCGATACGTTTTAGCCTTTTTTGGAGCTTTTGGTTACATTCGGTTAGTCGTTGAATTAACTTTCGGTTAGTTTTAGTTAGTTCCATTCCAATTTATTTTAGTAATTTGAACCGGATCCGATAGATTATAACGAATTTTAATTTTTATGGTTAGTTTTGGTTATTCGCCAAATTTCGGTTACTTTGAGTTAGTTTTGACTTATTTTTATATTTTAATTTGTTCCGAGTCATTTTAAGCCTTTTTGTGCTTTTTGTTACTTTTAGTTAGTTTGGGTTCGGTTCAATCAACTTTCGGTTAGTTTCAGCTAGCTTTAATTTATTTTATTCGCGTCTATGCACAGGAATATTACTTTGGCTCCCTGGCTTCCGCATGCGCAGAATACGAGTGACAAATCAATCAACGCCACCTACACTACAAATACTTCAATTACCAATGTCTTGACGATGCAGCGCGTTCTTTCCGAGCGGTCTAGTGGTGTAGTGGTTATAGCATTTTTGTCATTTGCACCGATTCCGTCTTCAGAAACATACTAACACGAACACGATCTCTCACGTATATTACGTGATGTGCCAAATGTAGCATGCACTTTTTCGTGATTTGATACCCAACCCAAACTAACCCTAACATATATATACTCCGTATCATTATCATTTTTCAATAGAATCAAAATCAACAATCAGTTAAAACTATTGCCAAAGAATGAAATGCACTTCATGACCTCTAAATTTGGAACATCATTTTCTAAGAGGGCTTTTAAACAATTCGTATTACCCTCATCGGCCGCAAAACCTATCAAAATTTATTTTTAGAGTACATTATTTGAATTTAAAATATTGTAACTAATTGGTACATGCTATCAGAAAATATGGACAAGCCAAAGGGCAACAATTCTAAATATAACTTTGTCCCAGGACAAAGAGGTGAATTATGAATGTCAGTGTCACCAGCTCCAGATTCTTAGTTTATGTAGGGTACATTATTTGAATTTAAAAAATTGTCATGAATTAGTACATGCTTTCAGAAAATTTGAACAAGACAAAATGCAAAAATTCTAAATATAACGTTGTCACAGGATCATAGAGTGAACTATGAATTTCACCAGCTCCAGATGCTTCGTCATAGCACTTAAAGATAACCATCTAGTACGACTAGGTCGTAGCTTGTAGCATTGTATGTGGTTTAATATCATAAATGTTTGAAACTGCTGAAATTCTACTGCATGCAAGTATCTTATACCACCGAACATTAAGAAGAGCCTAGAAGGGACGCCAAACTTCCACGAAAGGGGGTGAAACGTGGGACGAGGCCTGATCGGTTAACCAGCATTTCATCCGGTTCCGTACCGGGCAGGAGGGAAATGTTGTGTGCGAGGCTTTGAGTGAACCTTCTAGTCTATTGTTAATGTTCGGTGCTTATACTTCTTATCATATTTCTCAATACAATCGGGTAAAACCGCACATGGATGTGACGCGCATGCTAAAAAATGGCACATGCATTTCATGACATACAAGCTTAGATCATCATTTTTAAAATAGGGTTTTTAATGAATTCGTATTACCCATCATTACATTAGCCCCATGGGCCGGAAAACTTATTAAATTTTATTTGTAAGGTACATTATTTGAATTTAAATAATTGTGATTAATTGGCACAAGTTTTTGGCAGTAGCATCAGCATTTGGGTTAGTTTTGGTTAGTTTGTTGGTCTCGAGCTAGCGAAGCGAGCGGAGGGCCATGCATGAACGGGAAATAACTCTGAAGCCCTGTGACCCAGTCAGCGCAATGTCTTCTCTGGCAAAGGCACGGCATAATTGTTATGCCGTGGTAACGGTACAGTCACAAGACGTTGCTCGTGCCATTGTCTTTAAATAAAGCTCGTACCAAGAATCGTAATAGAGTGTTTACAATTCTTGGCTCGTACCACATCAGAGAGCTTCAGAGTTAACATTATATTTCACGCATGGCCCTCTGCTCGCTTCGCTCGCTACGGGGGCATAACCAATAGAAACTAACCAAAACTAACCCAAGGCATGCCCAAAAAGAAGAAAAACAGTTTTTACACATAATATTAAAAAGTAAAAAAAAAAAAACCCATTCAGCGGACCAGTTGACAGTAATTCGCTAGACCCTAAAGATATGGTCTTTGTAAAAAATCGCGCGCAACTCTGAAGCCCTTTGATGTGGTACTGGCAATGATAAGTGGACCGTGGTCTGGATGTAGTTTGGCAAAATAGACAAGCAAGGCAAAGCCCTCGTTGGCAAGAAAGAAGAAGTTTTAGGGTTAAGAAGTTATGTTATGATTGTTATGTATTTCCTTTGTAATTTTATATTATTATGGTTTTGAGCGAGCGTTTGTCAAAAAAAATATTTAAAGCCTCATCATCTTCATGCTTTCATAATAGTAATATCATATTCTGGACAATTACAATTGTTTTATCATCTACCATTTTCCAACACGAGGAACGTCGTAGTTTAGTAGGTCATTAAACAAAAAATGAAGATTTTATCCTGTGAAATTTTCTTTTTATTTTTATGTTGCATTTTCCTACATTGCTTTCTTTTTTGCTTTGGAGCAGTAGTGCATAAAAGTTACAATCATGGGCACCATAATCATCTAGACCTAAGTAAAGAACGAGAGAGTGATGGAGCATATGCACCAAAAGAGCATTTTGATGATTCTGGTAAGCACTAATATGATATGACTATTGAAATAGTTATTTACATTATAAGGGATGTGAGTAAGATTTACGTGTCGATGATGAGTTTTGCATCTGATTGCTAGCAAGGGCTTGCAAAATAGTCGGAGAGTAGCTAAGAGTTCAATCAATCAATCAATCAATCAATCTATTAATGTTAATTATTTATTTATTTATTTATTTATTTATTTATTTATCAACGGAATCCATTTACATTGTAGTTATTAAAATATACATACAAAATATAATAAATTACATTCATATTACGTAAAAAGTATCACATATCACAAAACAAATCACAGTAACTACACTAAATCTATTAACACAGCCAAGAACCACTTACAAGGGAACAATTGGGTTGATGATAGAATATTTTACAAAATTTGTTTCAGTTTGTTCTTAAAGTTACCAAATTTAGAGTCAAACAAATCTATTTGTCCCAGCAGGCCATTAGCCCTGCGAACCAGTCGTGTAGTTGGTTCATTCATGCCATAGTTAGTGTGGTGAAATGGTACTATAAAAGTTTCTGACTGTCTGTTATTTCGAGAAGGAACTCTAAGTTTAAAATGTGACAACAATTGAGGACAGTCTATAGCAGCATTTATTACCTTATGTAAAAAACATAGATCTAGTAGAATTCTTCTTGATTCTAGTGTTGGCAAATTTAGACTATCCCTTACCCATTGATAGTTATATTCATCCCTATGATATCCACTCCTAAATGCAGCAATTCTCAAAAATTTATTCTGGACCCTCTCTAGCTGTTCAATGTAACAATTGTAAGATGGGGACCAAACAACTGACCCATACTCCAAAATTGGCCTAACAAGGGAGCAATAAAGCATTCTAAAAGTAAACAAGGACAAGTCAACAGTTGAACGCTGAACAAAACCAAGCACCCTCATTGCCCTATTCGTTACCTGATTGATGTGGCTCTCAAATGATAATTTTGCGTCCATCCAGATTCCCAAGTCAGAGACTTCTGCTTTAGAGTTAATTGGAGAGTTATTTATTGAATAAATAAAATTTATAGTTTTTCTTTGCCTTGAAAAAGTAATCTTATGGCATTTGTCAATATTAAGTGACATTTTGTTTAAAGTACACCAATCAAAAAACGATTGAAGATCCTCCTGTAGAAGAACAGCATCATTCAAAGACTCAATGGTTCTAAAGAGTTTTACATCATCTGCGAACATCAAAACACTGCAATTTTTCAGATAGTCCACCAAATCAATCAAGAAAAGGCAAAACAAAACAGGGCCACAATGGGAACCCTGTGGTACCCCTGACGGCACACATATTTCCTCCGATAATGAGCCTCCAAGATTGACCACCTGAGTTCTTCCTCCAACAAACTCCGATATCCATTGAAGAAGAGGGTTAACAATACCTAGAGCCTTTAGTTTTTCTAAGAGGACCCCATGATCGACCCGATCAAAAGCTTTAGAGAAATCTGTATAAATCGAGTCAACCTGAGATCCCCTCTCCAAACTATTGTATATGTGATTAACATATAAAACCAAATTGACATCAGCTGATCTTCCCTTCACAAATCCAAATTGTTCCAGATTAAAAACAGTTCTAAAATTCCATGCTATTTTCCTACCAACAAGACAATCCAGTAATTTTGGTAACTCTGATTGGTTACAAACCGCACGATAGTTGGTCATGTCACTTCTATTCCCAGATTTAAAAATTGGTTTTAAAAAGCTTTTCTTCCAATGGGCCGGAAAACAACCCGAACTAAGAGAAGAGTTAAAAATAATCCATATGGGTCTCGTAACTGTACACAAACATTGTTTAAGAAAAAATGCTGGGATTCCGTCTGGTCCAGAACACATCCTATTCTTAGAGGAAACAATAACATCATATACTTCTGTTACTGACAATGATACAGCACTTAAACAAATTGAATTTTCAAAATTAAAAGAAGGTACAGTATTGAGTTGTTCATCTGAGTATACCAAAGAAAAGCACTCAGCAAACATATTTGCAGTATCCTTAGTATTCAAGCTAACCTTGCCATTATAGGTCATTCTAGAAGGAATATTAAATGTCCCTCTTTTACTTTGGATAAATGACCAAAAATACTTTGGATCCGCAGAAAGGTTGCTCTCCATTCTATTGATGTACTGTTCATAACAAGCATCCCTCAAAACTTCACACTGATGTCTTAAGGACATAAAGTGCTCATAATCCACCTGTAACCCACTAATTCTAAACTTCTTATGTATTTGTTTTTTCTGTATTATCAAATGGCGAAGTTCAGAAGAGAACCAAGAGGGAAAAGTAGAAGTTTTATATTTCTTTAGAGGGATAAATTGTTCTATTAAAGAGTATATAATATCATAAAATAAAGTTACAATTTCATTAGTTGTTTTATTACTAAACAAAGCATCCCAATCTATGCTAGCCAAATGATAATTAATTGAGAGAAAATCACCATTTTTAAAATCATAAAAATACTCTTCATAATTCATTACCTCACAGTCTTCCTCACAATAAATGTCAAAGCTAATAGCTGTGTGATGTAAGCTATTTTCAAAAATTGTGTCCACAGCAGGTCTTACCTCAATTGAATTCAAACTAGTAAATACCAGATCCAAAAGAACTCCATTGTTATTCAGAACCATATTCTTTTGAAAAAAATTGTGGAAACTAAAATAGTTGGCAATAATATTTACCGAGTCATTATGCTCATAATCAGCAGTCAGACCAAGATCATCATTACCCCATCTAACCTGAGGCAAGTTATAATCTCCTGCCAGGACAAACAAACTATCAGAATACTCATCAATTACACAATCTAGAGAATCACAATGTGCGATGGAGATGGTATATAGACACAGCCAACAACAAAAGATTGATTTTTTACACTGAATGTTAAGTAAACCTGATAAATATCAGCTTCAACAGAGGGAATAATAATTTTTTGTGTGAATAAATGTTTTTTAGCTGCGATCAATACCCCACCCCCACGCACCTTTAAGGTATTTGAACCTGACTCACGGTCACATCTATATAAGTCATAATTTGAGACTCCAACTTCGGCATCAGAAAAGTCAGATGTTAACCAAGTTTCTGCTATCATAATAATGTCATAACAGCAACAACTCAATGCTTGTTGAAAACTTTTTATTTTTGTTCTCATACCACCTGTATTAATATAGTAAACAGAAATGCTTGGATGAGAAGAGCCGTTTATTAAACTAGGGTTTGATTGCCCCGGTCTCTTTGAAAATTTTCAGGCTTACGTTTGTTTACCCAAAATTTTCGCAGAATGACCCCCCTAGGCCAAATATCAGGTCTCAAAAAATCATCCCTACAATCAGAATGTACACTTATCTTAAAAGAGATAGTCCTTTAACAGGCAAAGTTTCAACTTTAAGGTCCCTAATTTCAAGGCACTGCTTTTTGATATGTTGTTCAATAAAGCTAGGGGTTACCCCCATTCTAACGCGACCCAGATAAAAAAGCTCCTTCTGCATTGATCCTGAAAAATCTTCATCTCCTCGGAAATGTGCTTTTCCCATGACAAAGTTATTATTTTTCCGGCGTTTTCGGTTTTGTACGATGGTAAATTTTTGCTGGTTCTCAGCTGATTCATTGTTTACATCAACTGACTGATGACACCTTTCAGATTTTCCTCTCTCTCTTTCTTCCTCAGGGCGCAGATTGCTCCGGGCCATTGACCCATTGACAGAAGATGAAGAGGAATGGTTGGCAACATTGGTTTGTATTGCAGCGTTTTGATGAACAGCTGATTTTATGACATTTCCCGTCCTCATGGGCTGAGGGGGCGGCGTTGTCACATTGACACAAACATCCTGTGAGCACAGATTTTCCTTTCGACCCTCCAATAAAAATCTTACTAGATCCTTGTTGCTATTCAAGATAATTCTGGACATAGTTTGAAACTTATTTTCAAGGCGTTCCTCAATAACCTCCAAGACCTCATTGAGCAGTTGTTCCCGAGTTATGCTGTTCATCATGACATCACCACTCGATTCAAGACTTCCATTATTAAATGGCTCCGTAGATACTCCAGCATCAACAGTATTATCAAAATTCTTTACATAATCGAATTTGGAAAATTCGCCTATGCAATCACGGCACCAGACTAAGACTGTTCTAGTTTTAGCAATTGCACATCTGATCTCTTGGGAAGAAATTTTGCTGCAATCTCTACAAGAGACTTTCTTGCAATTATCACAAGCACAACCAAACAAACAACCTTTGCTCTCCTTAAAATAGCAGATCTGATCACAAAATGCACACTGTAGTTCCTCCATAATCCCCAAGAATTTTCAATGGGAGGCACTGGCAACGTGGCAAAAATTACTTTATTTTAGTCACACTAATTTTTAATAAATTCACAGTTTTAAGCCGAAACTTTGCGCAATTCACAAGCACAAAACTCCAAAGGTTACTTCCAACACAAATTCAGACATTATTTGTGACTAAAACCACATAAATAAACGAAAATTATGGACAACTCAAAAAAGCAAACAAACAAAAACAAACATTTTTTTGCCAAAAATTACAAAATAGTATCACACAAGTCATGCAAAAAAAATATATATAAAACACTACACTACATATAAACTTACAATTACTACATTGCATCTTAAACACTTGAAATTAAAAAGTTAAAGAACTGTTAATAAAACAACATTACAACAATTAAAATAAAAAACATCTATACTTCACCAAGATACGAGCTAAAGTATTCCCGGAAGGAGTAGAATGCCCTTGATAAAAGAAAACTTTTTATTCGTGATCTGAAAACTTTCAGTTCCAGTAAACGAACACTCGCTGGCAGAGAATTAAAGAAGTTCAGGCCCAGATACCCAGTACCATCCCTGGTCCTCGAGAGCCGACGAAACCCACGCACAATATTGCCACGATGTCTGGTCAGATGATTGTGTACATTGCTGTGGAATTGATATTGATTCATGTTCGATCTAATGTAACATAGGCACTGAAAAATATAGAGTGAGGGTACAGTCATGATGTGCAACTGCACAAAGCTCTGTCTGCAACATTCCCGATACTGGAGCCCTGCAATTATTCTCACACACTTACGCTGCAGTCCAAACACCAAGTCAGCATGTGAAGAGTGCCCCCACACCAAAAGTTTATAAGAAAGTCGAGAAGCAAAGCAACCATGATATGACTGAAGCAATGTATTTGCAGAAACACATCCCGAGAGATTTCTGATCAGGAAAATAACACCAGAAAGCTTACCACACAACTTGTTTACATGCTCAGCCCAGACCAAACCTGGATCAAGACAGACTCCGAGAAAAGTGACAAGAGGCTCTACAGGCTTACGGGCTCTGTGTGACAGGGAAAAGTTCATGGTCTGAGTTTTAGCACTGTTGAGAGACAACCTGTTAGCCACAAACCAAGATTCCACTCTATTATATATGTCAGAGACAATCCCATCAATCTGTAGGGTGCACATATATGTGAAGTAGATAGTTGTGTCATCAGCAAAGAGAAGCAACCGTACATCTGGCACAGCATTGACAAGATCATTCACATAAACAAGAAAAAGGGTAGGTCCCAGAACCGAACCCTGAGGAACACCATGTTTTACCTGTTTTGTTTTTGATTGGTGACCATTGAAAAATACATATTGGGCTCTACCATCGAGATATGTCTTAAGCAGTCTAATGCTATCAGGGTGGAAATTGTAAAACTTAAGCTTTTGTAATAGAATAGAATGGAGACACAATCAAACGCTTTTGATAGGTCAAAAAATGAAGCAAAAGTATCACAACCTCTCTCAAACCCCTCTAGGACATGAGTGGTGAAAGTGTCTGTAGCAAGAGTAGTAGACCTGCCAACACGAAAGCCAAACTGGTTTTGAAAAAACAAATTGTTGGTCTCAAAGTATTCTTTGATTTGTTGATTAAGTACTTTTTCAAACAATCTGGAGAATATAGGCAATATGGATATGGGTCTATAGTATGTTGGTTCGTTCCTAGAGCCCTTACCCTTAAAAATGGGGACGACCTTCGCAGTCTTTAAAATGGATGGAAATATGTTAGCTGTAACACACGAGTTCATGATCTTGGTCAGAGGGTAAATTATTACATTCTTCAATGACTTAACAATTTTAACATTTATGTCAAAGCTATCTTTACTTTTTGAGTTTTTTGTTTGATCAATTATACGTCTTACAGTATTATAGCTTACAGTATTGAATGTAAAGGTCACGTCTCTTGTGGGAGGATGCAATAAAAATTCAGAGAAACACTCCGATCTGGCAGGGAGGGTTGAGATCAGCTCCTCGGCAGTACCAACAAAGAAATCATTTAGAGAGTCTGCCGTCAGAGTATTGGAGGTTTCAGAAGATGAACTGGGCTTTTTACCATTGATGATCTGCTCCCTGTGGATTGGATGATTGATTAATAAAACTGTCGTGGGCTTGTTTTTTGGATTGGGAAATTTCATGGCGGTAACATCTCCTATAATCTCTGATCATGTCCCTTGTGATAAGGTGTGGGTTGGCTTTATTGATGGCCACAAGAGCTTCCAACCTATCACGCATGTTACGGAGATTATCATTGAACCAACTGATAGTTGTTCTGCGTGGCCCTCCATATGAACCAAGCCTCGTCTTCAATGGAAACACCCTGCCCACCGCCTCTTGAATAGTCTCCATGAAAATGTCTACATCCATATTATATTTTTCCCTCTTCTGGCATTTAATTAAGCTGGATTTATTGATTGACATAGCAAGCATGACATAAGAATGAAGAAATTAAAAATGTAAATTTAAGTCATGCGATTTATAGATCGACATAACATAGGACATACATGAGCTCAACATAAGAAGTTCACCAATTATTATAATTGTATTTACCTTTTTTACTTGACAGCCAACAGATGAGAGAATGACAATTTATTTTTATTTTATTGAGAATGGTAAGGATGGATAAATTAATATAATATACTTTGATAAATTTAAGTAAAATTATGAAAGGTTATATGAAGCAAAGAAACCGCTGGCTACTTTTGCTTTACAGCTCAAGTGCAACATAATACAAGCCCATTATTTATAAATCACTCATTTATTGTAATCCGCTAATGCTGTGCTGTGCTATGCTTATGTTATGCCAATCTATAAATCCAGCTTTATTTTGAATAAAAAGTGCCCGTTCAAAATTAATAAAGCATAATTTTACTTTTTTTTTATCTGTCATCATATTTCTCGAGAAATCAAAAGGGCTGTATCAAGAGCTTTAAGAAATGGTGTCAGAGAAAAACTTTCTGAGGCATATTTCATTGAAAAGGCAAATATATTAAAATCTGCTATTTATGACTTCATGTTGAAGTCAGTTCTGTTTGTTGAGAAAAATGTGAATATTACTAAATTTTTGAAATGTAAAGCTTTTTCTAAAGAGGAAAAATGAGAAATCTAAGTTTAAAAATGCACATGTCTTTACAAGGGATCAAATAAGCTAACTTTTGAGAAAGGTTGACGACATTGATTTCCTTTTGGTGAAAGTTGCAAATATGGTGACTGCAGGGGCATGTTGTTTGCAAGAGCTGTGTAATACAATTATAGGATATGCCCAAAACATGATGAATATAGTCATTATTAACATACCCAACTCAAAAATGATATGTCCCAAAGGTTTACTGTTACACGAAATTAAGGAAATATTTGTTATTTGAAAATGTTTTAAACTACTTCAAAATAAAGTCTATTGTTAAAAAAAACCTGTCAATGGTTTTTTCTTGTATTAGTTTCTTTTTTTGGAAAAGCTAAGTATTGAAATCCCTTATAGTAACTACAATTTTATTGAAATTAAGAACTAGTTATTTTGCAAAGTGTGTCGACTAACATTAGGAGCATCACAATAAATATTATTTACAAACATTAATAAAATTCAACTACCTTATAGTAGCTACAATTTCAACTAACGAATTGAATGAGTTTAAAGAGTAAAAATGCTTTAAAATTAGTTAGGTACTGCTGTTAAGAGCTAATGTCCAATGGACTCGCTAGTTGAGCAGCCTGTGTAAAATCTTATCAACTATTCTGTATATTTAATCAATTATTTTGTATCTTTGTACAAGAAATGTATCTGTAGATTTGACTCTTACAATTTGCCATAACTTTTATATGACCTGTAGAGTGTTTGTTTTATTTTTCATTCAATTTAAATTTAAACCCTTTTTTCCTATCAGGTAAGCACCATAGTGATTTTGATCATGAAGCTATATTGGGAAGTTCTAGAGAAGCAGAAGAATATGACCATTTACCTCCTGAGGAGGTCAAAAAAAGACTCGCTATCCTTTTAAAGAAAATGGATGTCTCAAATGATGGAATTATTGATAGAGAAGAATTAAAGAATTGGATACTTAGATCATTTCGGTAAGAATCTGAATTGGACAATTAATGTGATAGTTTCCATTTTTTGCTTTTGCATCTGGTTTTGTTTGATTGCAAATTGCAAATATCTAGAACAATATGGCAATTTTTTTATCTGATCTGCTTTACTGTTGCTATATAAAAAAAGGTTTAGTATTTCATCAGTCAAAAACAGTTGAAGCACTTGAAGCTTGTAACACTTCGATTTTGCCGGTGTCAAATATTACAATTTCATTTATATGCCGTATTTAGGAAAAAAGATGCTGTAATTTGCACTCATCGGTTTATTAATTCTAAATTTATTGATTCAATTTGCTGACAATTCACTTGAAAATGCCACTTTTCTTAATGTAAACTAACTCTATTCTAAGTATAGGTTAATGATATATTGGTATTAGCTTTTATCACACGTTGTGACTATATTTATTTTAGTTGACAAGCATAGCACATTGTTATTGAGATAGCTTAGCTTGATTTATATTACATTACCGTAGAACGGTCAACGAACCGATTTATATTTTTAAGAATTCTGTTAGTGAAGCCCGCAAATACTCTGCATTTGACTCGTCGATCCATATTTTCAATTTTGGTTGGCATATTTCATAACCTTTTGGAAACCCGTTGGTTGCTGAAACGAGTTGCCGGCCGTCATTTCTGAAGATCGTTAGATCGTTTTGGGGCCTCTGTTTTTAAATATATTTATCTCTTCACATGGCAGGTTGAAGTTTTTGTAATGTTCGTTCTGAGTAATAGGAATGTACTATTTATTATAATTGCCAGCTGTCCATTTACATTTTTAGAAGTTTATCGTTTTGTTAGGGAATATTCTCTGTTAATTCTTGAATCCTTTGATTTCGATGCCTTAAGTGTGGCTTCCGCCGTCATGTTTTTGTGATTGACATTAATAAATGATTGAGTATGTTATCCTCATAATAAACGAGAAATAAGTTGTTTGTTATGTCGAATCCTTGTATCGAAATTGCTCCGCTTGTTTCAGTCCATCCCTACTTCTTGATCGGACATAGGCAAATTGACGAAAACGATCGAAAGTTCTTTCTAGTTAGACCGGTCGGCGAGGAGAGAAGCTTTCTGTTTGAGTGCAGTTTCAGAGACTCTACATTTAGTTTGTGATATAATTCTACCCATTTATTGGCGATATATTGTGGAATCTCTTGGTGCTTTGACACTACCGATTTTTCGGGATCTACATACTGTACTAGAGGCTTTCCACGTTCGTCAGATAAGACCGATACCGTCGAATTTTCCTAGCCCTCACACACACTAACGAAGGTTTTATTGGAGGGCCACAACCTTTACTGGAGGACCACTACTTTTACCTGCAGGCTTGAACCACCTTGTTCTAGTGGGTTGGAAGCAGGCTTTGCCAGCAGCAATTATCAGCCAATCTCGACACCGAGCTATCGAGACCTCGGCTAGATCTTCTCCTCGGGGCCATCGAGAGGCAGTACCTGAGGTATCTATAGGTGCCCGGCGCCTCCACCAGAGTTCGACGACCGGATTTGGGGTATTGTACGGTACATTGATTCGTTTGTTTATCTGTTTAATATAATCGCTCTTAGTTTTCCTTCTGTTAATATAAATGAAACATTTACTGTCAAGCTCCGAGATAGCTCATTAATTTTATTTTCATTTATTCACTGGTTTATCGGACCAGTTAATCTGTTCGCTCTGAATTTTCTCTCTTTTTAATATAAGTCAAGCGTTGGCTCAATAATTTTATTCTTTTCATTCATTTATCAAGTGATAAAACCGCTCTGAAGTTTCTCTCTTTATAATATGAATCAAGCATCGACAGCCACGCTTGCAATAGTTTTATTCTAGTTTTGTTCTTTTATTAACCTATCGAGTCATTTGATTTAATTATTGTGGCCGTTCATTGCTACATGTTATCATTGAACATTTAAAATCGGTGCAGCTATTAGCGCACGCACACCTAGTTGTAATTAGCTTAGTTAACGTCAAAGTGATCACTAACCCTAAATACTACTTTAGGGCATTTAGTTGTAAGGCATACAGAACCGAGTATTGACAACTGAATTGGTCTCCGCACACTCTCCATATTGTGCTCTGTTTATTTCATCAATTACTTTAATAGTCATTTGACATTCTTTTGTCTTAATTAACCGCATTTCCATTTAACATTTTACTCCAGATAGATTGTTGCTGTTTAAAAAAAAAGAACTTGGTAGCAAATATATTGTTCCTTAAATTTTATATTGTGTTTTCTTGATGTTAAGTTAATTGATTAAATATTGATTTAATAAGCCAGCCTATATTCTCGTTTTCTTGTTGGTTTGAAATTAAGTACCGGATTTAATGAGCCGACCTAGCCACCCTGCACAACACCAGCATAGCTTTTTCCGTTTAGTTGGTTGGAACGGGTGGCGCTCAAACGACCCCACTACTGGGGCCGGGCAATTGTAACACGACACTCCGGGGCTAGGTTTCTTTTTAATTAAAGAAATCTTTACTCTATTTTTAAACTTTAATAAGAAAAAAAACGTGTTGCAAGTTCTGGGGAAATGTTGTAGCTATACTCATTTAGTCTAGTTTTTTTTTAATAATATTTTCATTGCTACAATGAGTGGCTTTAAATTGAAATTGATTCCAAGTTATATTAGCTTTGGTCTGGCAATACAAATTTGCATCAGTTATGTCCCCCATTTCAAAAGCACTACTGCTTAGTTTCACCTTTACCATTGGCACAATGTCGTCTTCATAATTTATTATTTCTGGCTCACAATAACTGTCTTCACTCTTGGTGTTCCGATTCAGCTTCATCCAGACCAATAGTTAAAAACGGCTTTAACTACTCATTGGGATTTCGTAAATTTATATTAGTTTCTGCCACAGCGCATGTGTGCATACTACACAGCATAAACAAATAAAACTTCTTTCCCCTACGATGCACCAGCGAATACTAACAAGACATGCGTAAAGTCGACACAAATCAGATGATTCACGCCACCAAAACGTGAATCGCGTATGCATCAAATGTGTCTAAAATGTATGGCTCAAAATATGGTGTGGGGTACAAACGTACCCAATCTTGCGTTTTACTTTTTTTTGTAAAAATTATAAAGTTTATTTTAGTAAATCACTTTCAAATACATTTACAAGGTGTTAAATGACAATAAATTAAATGGGACAAAGTAGAAAATTGAAATTTTACGAAAATATTCTGTAAGTTGTGACTCTGGAATACGTTTGCACTCTGCACCATATGACGAGGGTTAATAATAGAAATTGCGTTAAATTCTAGTCATTTTCAGGATGTTGTCAGAAGAGGAAGCAACTGAAAAATTGGAAGATGCAGATGCGGATCATGATGGGAAGGTTTCTTGGATGGAATATTTGTCTGATATTTATGGTGTTGAGTCTGATGATGATGAAGCACTTCAGTTCCATGACGAGAACTTACATGTAAACAAATTATTATAGCTTAGAATTATGATATGAAAGTTATATATAGTATACCCATGGATAGACTTGAAAAAGGACAAATCGATAAATTAAATTTTCCAAAAAAGTCGCTCGTAGGCTTCACTTAGAAAATGGCCAGTTTTTTTTTTGTACAGCACCTTGTACCAAAAAGGTGACAATATAATATCAAAATATGAGCCATAGTCAAGAGTAAATTGGCCTTATTTTTCATTTTAAGGGAAAATTTCCGCTGAATGTTCAAAGTTTAAATGCAAAAATGCATTGTTAATCCTATTGCATTTCTATAATCTTTTTCACCTACATTTACATTTCTTACCTAATCTACTTAGATGGATAGATAGATATAATGTATTCGTAATAGTACACATAGTGTTTTTACACGTCATAAAATATAAGTTTAGGGTAAAACAGTTTAAAACAATTGCCTATGCACATTAAAAAAAATTGAACGGGAAACATATGTCCTATATCGACATCATGGACATGAAAATCAAAATACTGCCCTGGCGGCTAGCTTTTTAGAAGCGTAACTTGAGTCGTTGCAATCGCGGCCGTCCTGGATTAGCTTGCTCCTCAATGCGCATGGGTTATGATGTCACATCGGTTTACACATTTCCGTCCCCACATTACCGTCCCATTTGCCGAGATTTATCCTCATAGCGCCGCGTAAGATGCTTACACATCAAAACAAAAAAGTTGTTAATTAAAATAAGATATTTAACGTTACATTTAAAATGGTTCAGAATAAATTGTCCAAACACTTACATAGTACACAAATGTAAAATAAAATTAAAATATAACATAAACAAGTTGCTACATCAAACAGTAAAATTCACAGTAGGTCATTAAAGCTATTATTAAGGTATTCCTCTACTGAATAAAACGGGTTTTGTAATAAATAGCCCTTAATTTTTGATGTATAAACATCTTATGCGGCGGTACCAGGTTAAATCTCGGCAAATGTGGACGGACATGTGGGGACGGAATTTGTAAAACGATTGTGACATTATGACCCGTGCGCATTGAGAAGCAAGCTAATCCAAGACGGCCGTGATCGATTTTTATACAATTTTGCCATTTAAAATCGTTTTTAAACGGATTTTGGACGATAAAAGAGCACATTTTAAATTAAACGAACTGTCAAAAGTATTATTCAGATGCCCAGACAAAACAATATTCAGTCATGGCCCTCTTCTAATATTTGCAAAGTTTGGTTATTGACTTTCCCAAATCAACAAAATTAATATTGATACATTATATCGCACTTTGAATACAAAAGTGTCACCAAACGAAATTTGTCACTTTTCAGCTATTACAACATACGCAATTTATTACAAAACCGTCACTAAATGTAATAAGAATGAAGCTTCTAGCTCATCCCGTTCTCGCTAGATGGCGGAAGTGTCACTTTCAACTTCTATAAATTTGTTCCTACGCGTAAATGCAACAACATTTTATTAGTCGTGTCAAACCTTTTACGAAAATCACATGCTAAAGTTAGTGAAAAAGTGACACAATTTGTTTTAATACGGTTTTGAGGTTCTTGAAATATAGAGGTAAGTGAAATGTGTAAACGTTATTATTTCTGTAGTGACTCCCCTTTTTCTAGTTTCTAAAAATAAAGTTGTCGATTAAGCGTCACTTTTTCTTTAGTGTCGTTTTTAAACTAAATATTTTTGAAACTTGGAAAGTAAAGAGATTCTTTAAGAGTAATTTTTTTTATAGTGTCATTTTTATGGTACGAAAATAGAAGGGCAACGTTTCTTAAAGCGTCATATCTTGTTTAATGTAATTTTTTTCTGTAAATGTTTTTGAGATTTGGACGATAAAGTATTTTTTCCTTAACGTTGTCTTTAGTGTAATGTCATTTTTACAGTAGGGGACTCTGGGGGTCGACTTTACATAACTGGGGGTACACTTTATATACTGTCAATTTTTTTATTAGTAGTATTTTTTGTATTGTAGGCATGTTCCCATATAAGACAGCGTTTTTGTTAACCATGATTGGCGGTATGAAGTTTCCAAAACCTAATTTATTATGTTTAAAATAAAATGTTAGCTATTTCATTTCTGACATAATATCAGAAACAATTTAGGATGCTATTTTTCTAAATTGAAACATCTATCCTTACTTTAAGCTAAGCTTTATTGGCCGTGATTTTGAAGTATATTTCTTTTGTAGTTTTAAAGGTGCAATATTATGACTTTCTGAATGACTGCGTAACTCTCTTCCAGCAATCATGAACAACGGTGGGTATAGGGGAAGCAAAATACTGGCCGCTCTCCCGACAAGTAATCGACACGATAACCCAAAAACGATAAAACACAAATTATTATTTAATATTGCAAATTCTCCTTCAAGTTCCGATGCGGAAGGCGATATATTAATAAAAAGATATTAATATTAAGAAAAAAAATCGAACAATGTTTCTTCGTCTATTGAAAATGTATCTAAGCGAAGAAAACGTGGACATTGCAAAGGAAAATCTGCAATCTCAAAAGATTTAAGAAATTCGGGCCAAGAGTACACATCAACATCTAAAACACAAAAGGTAATGCCAGCACGCAAAATTGGGCCACCGCAGCGTGTGGACCAAATTACCGTATAAAATGCCCCCAAAAAGTGTCAATCAAAAATCCTTACAGCGGCAAGGGGATTTTATAACTCGTATTCTAAACAAAGTAGAGCCCAGATATCAATACAATCGAAAACTGAAACACTCGTTCCACTTTGATATTGATAATTCAAGAATTCGGGTATGTAAAATAATTTTTCTACAGCCGCGCGCAAAATAACTAATTTCTAAATTGAAATGAAATCGCAAAATCCACGAATGCCGTGGATCCTTATTTTGCGCTCTAGCGCGAACATGGAAAAGAAAAATCTCACTTTTTCCGTCGAGTGTGCTATGAATGGTCATGGAAATCGAAGATAAATAAATGACAGTCGTGCGTTTGTTACAGTTTGTTGCTGGCAATCCTGTTCTAAATATGCCCGAAGCCCGAATAATATGTCAAAACTGACAGTCATTTGCAAGTTTCAGAATAAGTATAGAGAAAAATGTGGATTTAATTTTAAAAAATGCGGCTGTAGAAAAACTTCTGTGTGTTTTTCGAGCGCAAAGTAAGATTGCCGTTTTCGAAAGATTACATTCTTTCTCAAGCGGCAATGCATTACTTTGCGCTCTAAATACACAAATAACTATTTTAAAATACCTAAATGATAGATCTATTAGGACAGTAATCGACAAAATTGATAGGCACGGATTTTTGCAACAGGACGAAAGAGGCAAGCATGGAAACCAAGTTAAAATTTCTGACGACTCGAAACAAAGGGTTAAAGAACACATAAATAGCATACCTCGCATAGAAAGCCATTACTTAAGGACGCAAACGACCCGAGAGTATATTGACGGTGGAAAAAACTTGA
>MU182287.1:190122-202193 GCA_016904865.1 Pissodes strobi | reverse complement strand
GTATAATAATTTTGTTAATATTTCATAGTTTAAGTCTGTTGTAAGTAGTAATGGAGTCTTGTGTTAGAAAGTGTTGTTTCACTTTTTCTAACAATCGTATGCGTAACAATTGATGTCAGAAGTGTGCACTAAAATGGGGAACAACGCCGATAGAAAGAAAAACAACAAGAGAAACAGCCCTGACAAGAAGAGCAGGTACAAGAATACCGCCGACAGAAAGAAGAGCAACGAACATTTAAGGAACATGACCGGTTTGAAAATGTTTTAGAGAATTCTTACCCTGGAATTGTCAGGAAGATGCTGCCGCGGTTGGAGAAGAAGTAGTACAACAAGAAGTACTACAACAACAAGTTCAACCTCAAATTGGTGTCGTTTGCGATAAAGTTCGATAAGAAATTTGACAAATCAATGAGTTAGGTTAAAAAAGAAAATCGAGAAAATTCGCGACGGCATCGGCACCACGGAATAAGACGCCACTAAATGTAATCTGCCTACCATCTAGGTCATGCATTTCTTGAGCAACCAACTTTTGGAATATGTACAGAGATTAGTTTGAGGCCGCAGCGACGACAAAGAGATGGGGTCAGCAAGAACAAACCACGCCCTTAGTTCTGGCCCTGAGAGTGAAAGCAGAAATTCTTCAAAATATACCAGATACCAAGCAAAACCATTACACTTGTGGTGCCCTGGAATTGAGATACACAGCTAGTTGAAGAGCACAGTTCAGGGACCTATGAAGAAGACATTCCAAATCCCAGGAATGAACCAAGGCTCTGAAAGAACAGAATTCAAGAAACTATGTGTTAACACTGGCGAATAACGTCCAAAACCCCAAAGTAAAGGTAGCCACTATTAAAAGAAATAACCAAAGTCTGTTGGCCTAAGGAACGACACAGCAACAAGATCAATATTGTGACATGGTTCCGAGGACGCCCATAACATTTTCAGGAAGGAAATCCGTACTGAAAACAGCTAAGGGGGACAAAATTGTCTTTCTTGGAGCTTATCATAATTATTGGAATTGGTGGCATCGAGTTGGAAATTGCAGATAAAAGTTGTAATAATGCACTCGTGAATGAATATATTTTGGGTTTGGACGTCATGGAAGAATTGAATTTCATATGCGTTTATTTTAAAATAAACTGCTAGAATTGACAACGAAAAAAATATTTCTCTGACCGCTATCGACTAATTTTACAATAAATGCGGAAGATGCTAAGATTCCTGGAAATTCTGAGAAAGTGTTAAGGTACACGTAGAGGAATGGCCTGGTAGCCAATTTAAAGTTGAACAGGTTAACTGTCAAGAAGGGAGAAGTTGTTGGAATGTGCGAACATGTTAGTCATCTAGCGCGATGTGAAGTTAAGTTTTGAGCTCTTCAGTCGAGTGAATTTTGTATCGATCGAAATAATATTAGTGATGTGTAGACCTCTGTTTGTTCATGGGAGGATTCTAACATTGACTTGCATATTTATTCTTATGACTGTGAATATTCTTCACAGAAAATATAAATTATTGGGTAACAGTGCTGCAAGAGTTACCAGATTCAACAACGATATGCTTTAACGAAAAAATATATCTTATATATTAGAATGTTTAATCACTTGCCTCTAGAACTTTAAAACTTGCAATGTTCTAAATATTTCAATAAGAGAGTGAAGAAACTTTTACTAAGCAAGGCATATTATTCTCTTGGTGAATTCTTTGCTGACAGACTATAATGCCAATTTTATTTGTTTTATTGAAATTTTGTTAATATTGTGTATATTTTAATAACCCTGCAGGATTTTATTGATATTTTTGTGTATAATTTAAGTGTATTGTGTATTATGCATTTTATTGTTTGTCTGTCTACTATGCTTTGTTTTTTGTTTTTGTAGTTATTTTATTCAAACTCTTGTTGAGAACTGCTCTATATTAGTCGAGATATTAGTGTTAGTAAGAACTTTTTTTATTTTTTATTTAACCACTTTATTTTTTCAGCTTTGTCAATGAGGGTCACAACCCTTAGTACAATAAAGCATTTTTGAATTTGAATATATTGATATTGATATATTAATCCTATATCGATATTTGGAGCTATTTTCAGTAAAGTGGGAGTGTAATTTTTTAGTCCTTAATGTACTTGCTCATAATTTCCTTAATCACCATGCCAACCCGAAATCTCCTGCTTGTTTCTTGTGAACTTGTTCATCATTTCGACAAACAAGCCTACAGTTTTTGAACCAGGATCATACTGATAGATCTGGTATTTTCAAGCTTCAAAATGTTTAAAATCTTATATCCGTTTTTGGCAGTCTTTACAACTTTCAACCTCGTTTATTACCCATATCCCTGTTATTGCTCTTTCGTCATCGCTGTGGTTACATTCTTCAGATCTCATCTCTTGGCCACATATTCAACAAAGCACAAGCACTAACTTTTTATTCATTTTCTGTGAAAGGACTAGGTGATAAGGAGATTGTGAGGTCAAAGTTTTACATTTGGTTAAACCGTCTGTTATTTGTAAGTCTAAATTTTTGCAATCATCCCACGTGGCGACCTAAAGGATATTAACCATATTTACAAACCCATGGTAAAGGGAACAAACACCTGTGTAATTAATCAATCTTCTCCTTCTCTGCCGCCTTTTAATAAGTATTTTACTTGTCAGTTTGACCTCTGTAGAAAACATCATGAGGGTCAAGCGAAGTATAACAAAGTAATGCGTTACTTTCGATATTTTCCTTAATTACAGCTTTTTCTCTCAAATCATGTTTAGACTCCCATTTTCCTTTTTTCTATGCCTCTCGAGTTTTGCCACAGTTAATTCGTAACGTGAATCGAGGGTTATCATAGGGTTTTTTGCAGCGGTTCGTTTCTGCTGTGTTTGTAACAGTTAGGAGATCCATGCCAATAAGAACCTTGAAATTCAAACACCTGATTTTTGGAGTTGAAAAAACCATTAACAGTAGCGGTCTCATTATCCTAGTCACATTTGATACAACTTTACCTTTGACAGTATGCATGACATTTACACTACGTTTTTCTTTCTGCCGCAAAAATCACTGGATAGCAATTTTGTTTTGATTATCTATCTATATCCATTTTTAAAAATTATGGCGAAACACCTTATACACGCAGAAGCAATATCATATGTGTCTGTGCATGGACAAACAATGGTGTTAGATAACATCAGCTCTCTGAATTTCAAACTTGAGGCATCAACATCTTAGACACAATACTCAATAAATTCCTGCTAAAGGTTAAACTGCGCAGCTTTATGTTCTTCGTACAATTCTAGGAACTTCAACCGGTCTGCCTTCTTCATTGCATCAGGGTCATAGTGTTTAACATCAGGTAGAAGTCCAACATAATTCTGATTACTAACTGTATTAAATAGATGTGACTCTTTTTGAAATTATTGCGTATATTGCAAGCTTTTGGTAAGGCGACTAGCTTCGAGTAATTCAAATCATCTAAGAATTAAAGAATTCAATATTTTCCGCCTGCAACAATACTAACCTTGTGCATCTCTTGATAATTCCTAGCTTCGGTTTTTGTATGTGATCCCCCCCATTATGGCTAATAACTATTTGTATAAAGTTTTCTTTGTCCCATCATCATGAACCTTTCTACACAGTTTTCTCGCTTCAGATTCTGTAGGCTAACATCACATTTCTAGTAGATAGGGTTGGAGGAGGACATAGCGCTGAATACGCACACTGCTCGGACACACACCAATTTTGTTCATGTTCATAGCCTTCAACTGTTTCTTTTCTTGTCTTGCCTCCAGATCATAGCACAAAGAGAAATTTTTTCTTCGGCTGCTCTTTATCTATCTGTATGTAGCAGGTGAACAGCAGGTTGATGACTTAACAGATTCTGCAAAATGTTTCTCCACAGATATGTTTCCGATCTGTTCTTATCATTTTCAAAAGTCAGAACACAACCTAACTTCTTGACATACAGAAGATTTTCCTAATAAATCAAGTTTTTAATAATTTTCATAACAACCTTGACCCCGGAAAACTCGGAGACATTCTGACATTTTAATTTCAAATTTTGATTTGATTTGCACCTTTCGATATTGGAAATAGTATATTGTGTAACTAGGAGGAAAAGCAAAACATTGCTGGACGAGGCGCAGCCGAGGCGAGCAACACAGGAGTCCAGGACTGTGCTTTTCCTACGAGTTGCACATACTATTTTTTATCCGATCGAAATTAATTAGAATACGTACTTATATAAATAGAGCCAAATATTACTGTAAATAAAAACGGTGTTTTAAATTTAAACTCGACATAATATCAAGTTGCGAATCGAGCGAGCTTGAAGTTTATTGCGCAGCTACGGAAACTACAGCTAAATGTTACTTTTGATAGACGTCAGATCTGACAAACAAGGCGTTTGAATATGACAGAAATGTTACATTCCCGGCCTAGGACGGGAATGTTATATTCCCGGACTGTTATTTTCTATTCTTGTACAGTTATTGCATGTTGCCAAGCAACGAATACAATATACTGGAATCATGACTTTTGCGTCACATCGAAAGGGTGTCGTTTTTCGTCCGATCGGATAAAAACAACATTCCCATATTTACCTTTCAAATGATCCTGCAGATTTTGAAGTTGTGAAATGCCAGCGCTCTCTGCTGGAACTATCAATTCATTAGCTGTTTGGCTCTCTGCAATTGTATTATCTTTCCGGTGTCTTTTTAAACTTTAAGGTATACCGGGTCCTTACAGACATATGCAGTTGCAACAACGAGAGCCCAAGCAATGCCTCGCCTTTTTCGAAATTCCTCATCAAATGTGTTGTAATTTTTTCCTCTCCCACATTCGCACAGAACTCACTCCCAAATAGAAAGTCCCAGTGTTCAGCCCAACGAAGTTGGACTGATAATCACATCCCATATGTCCTCCACTGTTACACCACTTTCCGGTCTAAATCCGATCCAACCTACACCTATCTGTAAATATTTGCATCCAAATCTGAATCGTACTCGATCTGTTGGTGTGTGCCCCCTGTGGCTTTATGTATAACTCCACTGATGGCATCCTTTAAACAGGATAATGGCTCGTTTTTTTTTCAGGCTTCTCTTTCAGTCTAAACTCCAAGGTTCTATTTTAGAGATTAAATCGATGAACTTTGACTATTACAAATTTTTCCATCTATATGAAATATTATAAGTACTATACAATTTCAAACACTTCTGCACTCTGAGAAGGTCAGAAAACTAAAGACAGAGGGAATTGCTGGAGCTCTATTTATTTTTGGAGGGGGTGCGTCCAGTAACCTGTAAACCTGCATGCAAATTATAACTGCGTAACCGAAAGTATTGTTCCAAATTTAAGTAGCTTAAATGGGAAATACCAAAGGATACTACCAATAGAGAACATATTTTACAAATTGTTTAGAGTATTTTTAAATGAATGATTTCGATTGGGATATATATTTGTTATATATTTTTTTTTAAGGAATTTATTGGTGACCGAGATACTGAATTAAACAAAGACGTTTTACAGTCAGAAAGATATAAATTTGACCATGAGTATGATAAGGATGAAAATGGAAAACTAACTGGGCAAGAAATATTATCATGGATAGTACCTAGCAATGAGTAAGTTCGATTTATATTTTAGCAATATTTTAAGAGTTTAGACTAGCCTGCATCGCATCAAGTAAATAGTTAATGATTAGGATTCAAAAACAAATAATGCAATAGGTACTGTAGGCTATTAGAGAAGTTATGAATAAGGTATGTTTTATAGTATGTGTGAATATAGGTCTTTAAATAGTTAGCGTCTTCTGGCTAGCTTTAAAATTAAAAAAAAAACGTGCCAAATTTTAATGCTAGATTCCTTATCAAAAAGTAAGTCAAGAATTTCATATACACTTATCCTAAACTCTTCCTTTTATGTTAAGAAGTTCTTAATATATATACAGGGTGGCGCATCGAAAACGAAACAGAGTCATTTACTGGCAGCTCACTTCTTTTTTGAAAAAACGCTCAGACTCGTCGATTTTGTTTTCGTGGGGGACACAAAATGGGAAAAAATCACGTTTACAGGTGCAGCCCTCTAGGCGGGGGTGGCACCACCCCTAAAATCTTAAATGGAAAGGGGGGTCGAATGACACATCATTTTAAAGGTTCGCTTTATAATGATGTAAAATATCATGTACTTCAGTTCAGTAGTATTGGATATTTATTGATTTAAAGCTTCAAGAGAACTTTATTACATCATCATTAGTGGAGATCAATGAATGCATTAAATTTGGCAGCAAAGTAGTTTAAAAATAAATAAATGAGAGTAGTTATTATTGTAATGCAGTTTTAACTAGTGCGTCACTTACGAAGTTCTTTTTAAGTTAGAGTTGATTTTAATATTTTAAAAACTTGACTGTCAAAAAAATTATAAAATAGTAGAACATAACAAGAATGAACTTACCCGTCAGCCAAGTAAATGTTGGAAATGACCACCTTGACTGCATGGACAGTAATAGAGACTTTGCTCAAAACGTGGCCGCACATTTTGCAATATTTCAGGAGTTATTTGAAGACACTCATTCACAATTCATTGTCACAAATCTTCTAACGATGTTGACTGAGTAGCATACATTTTGCATTTTAAGTGAGCCCACAGAAAGAAATCCTAAGGTGGTAAATCTGGCGATCTTGGGGGCCATTCAATGGCACCTCTTCTACCAATCCATCGACCAGGAAAGGTCTGATCTAGATATTGTCGAACAAGTAATGCGTAATGTGGTGGAGCACATCCTGTTGGAACATCGACCTATTCTCAATGTACCGCCGATCATTCTGATTTTCAATTATGGTTGTTAATGCTGGATTTATGGCGTTTTGTAGTAATTATTATTATTATTATTATTATTATTATTATTATTATTATTATTAGTATGGTAATCAGCAGTAGGCGGATGAATCCGATGAGACTGCTGAGTCTTTTCGAGTTGCTTTCACAGATTATTCATGTTACTATCACAGTTCATTTTCCTTAACAGTCTCACATATCACAAATTAGTTACAAAACTTCAAAACAATATCACAGCCCAGTTCAAGACACTCAACAATTTTCCTATCACCTATTGATCTTATTTTAGTAAGGTTCGTAGTCTATATAGAGTAATGCACAAACGTCATATATTCTTTGTTCATTTCTTGGTCCAAACGGTTTTTAAATTGATTTCTGGAGCTGACAGTGTTGTTATTTAGACCATTCCAATGGTAGACCACTCTGTTAGTCAGGAAATTTCTTCGAAGTAGCTTATTACATTTTTCTT
This sequence comes from Pissodes strobi, assembly GCA_016904865.1. Lineage (NCBI taxonomy): Eukaryota > Metazoa > Arthropoda > Insecta > Coleoptera > Curculionidae > Pissodes > Pissodes strobi. Next base: position 194,906 of record MU182287.1, on the reverse strand, counting down.
TGGAAAGTTTTAGGTTATGCCCTCTTAAATATGATTATGATTAAGGTGGTAGATTTCCCTCAGGTTACATGCATAGTGATTATTCAATATCTTAAATGTTTCCACAAGATCGCCCCCTAGTTCTTCTTTCCTTTAACGTTGTAAGGTTCAGCTGTGCTAGACGTTCCACATAAGGCAAGTCTTAGGTAGTAGTTCTTGTGGTAATTTGGTCATACGTCTCTGCACCCGTTCAATCTGTTGAATGTCCTTTACATAATATGGATTCCAGACAGACTGGGCATACTCGAGCTTAGGTCTTATGATATATGATTGAGCAGTTTCAGCATCATTTCTTTAGACAGGTCTTTAAAGGATTTTTGAATTAGGTAGATCATTGTGTTAACCTTTTTGCACATTTGTGCTATGCGAGTTCCCCATTTTAAGTCAGAAGTGATGGTGATTTCCAGATCTCTTTGTTTTGATACTGATATTATTTTTGTTGGCTCAAAGTAATAGTTAAGCTTTGGATTGTTTTTACCAATATGCACAGTCCATTGAGTGTCGTTCAGGGGCATTTTCCATTCCAGTGTCCATTCTTTGCTTTTGTTTAAATCAGCCTGCAAGTCAGCATACTGAAGAAGTAGATTCGCATAAACGTTTCCGTCATCTGCAAATGAAGCATTCTTTGCTTTAAGCCCGTGATAAAGATCGCTTAAATATACGATGATAGCAGCAGTGGCCCCAGGACGGATCCCTGAGGGACTCCACTGCATTCCTGGTGATCTTGTGAGAGTGTAGAACCCACACGCACCTGGAACATTCTACCTGCAAGAAAGCCATCTCGAATCAGCTGTAGGAGATTACCCCTGACTCCATAATGGTTTAGTTTGTAGATTAAGAACTTTGTCGATATTTTATCAAAAGCTTTTTCAAAGTCGAGGTAGATGACATCAGTTGGTTCTTGATTATCATCCGCTAATGTCCATTCGTTGAGTCTACTTAAAAGGTTTGTGAATGTTGACTTCCTTGGAAGAAAGCCATGTTGTTGTTCGGGAATAACATTCGTCACCAGGACAAAATTCTGTAAGTTCCTTTGTTATTGGTTTTTTCATGCATTTACATAGGACATTTGTAAGGCTGATTGGTCTGTAATTTTCAGCATGTTGTTTGTTTGTTTCCTTTTTTATAAATTGGCTTTCTTCCACACCGCGGGAAACTCTCCTGTACTAATAATATTGTGAAGCAGGTTAGATAGTGGCGCTTTTATAGTTTTAACACAGTTTTTTAGAAATACTGGTGGGATTTCATCAGGCCCTGGAATAGAGTTAGGTTTGAGTGATTTAATTGCATCCTCCACTTTTTCTGGTGTAAATATAATATTGCTAATTTCCAATCTGGAGTAGGTCTCTAAAGGGAACCTAGGCATAGCCGTGTTTGGGTCCAGTCTTGTGAAGACACTCTCGAACTGCTCTGCGAAGCATTCTCCAACTTCCAAACTTGACTCGTATGGTTGTTGGGTGGTTTTGTCAATTATGCTGAAACTGATATCTCTGGGGTTGAGGGTACGATTTGTGTATGAATAGAACTGTTTATTATTAGTTAATAGATTGTGTTCATAAGTTCTTCTAGCTGACACTATGCATACTTTAGTTTTATTACTTTGTTGTTGATATTTGTGATAGTTTTCTTCAGTTTTACTATTCTTATATTTATGCCAAAGATCTCGTTTCATCTGGATCTGCTTAAAGACTTCCCTGGTCAGCCACGGTTTTTGGGTGTTAACTGTTTGAGGTTTGCCTTTTATAAAACTTGTGTTGGTTGGGCGATTACATGGAGCTGAGTTTTGGCTGTGAAAACTATGTGGTCACTTTTCCCCAATGGTGCATGTTGTTGTATATATCATAGATAAGCTTTTTCTCGTTTGTTGCAAGTAGGTCTAAAAGTGATATTTGCTCATTTCGTATTCTGGTTGAAAAATTGATATGCTGGTATCCTCTATGATTCTTGTAGCTTTCCAAGAAGTCATAGCTACATTGGTTATGTGGATGAATCTCCAGTCTATCCCAGATAATTCCTGGGTAGTCGAAATCTCCCACGATAAAGACAGGCACTTTCAACATCATGACCCCTTCAACCTGTATTAGCCTTAGATTTTGTTCCACAGTTGTTTTTTTGCTTTGGTCTGTAAACACATGCTATCAAAAATTTGACGTTGCTGATCCTGACCTCAAGCCATAGGGATTCAACCGCACCAGCTCAGCTGTTTGAAATTGTTGACTTATCACTACATGCACCTTATGCCCCGCAATGTAGTTTTTGACAAAAACACAGACACCCCCCCATCTGTTTCTTGGTCTTTACGTAGAGTAGCGTATTCTGGTATTTGTATAAGACTGTCGGGTATTTGGTTAGTCAACCATGTTTCTGTGATTAATATTATGGTAGGATTAGTATTTTGTATACTGACTTTGAGGTCGTCAAGTTTATTTATCATGGAACATAGATTACTATACCAGAAGGAGATCTCGATAAGTGACATATTTAGTTTTTTGAGCTTTTATTTTCATCATTCCGTGAGAAAACTATTTTTGGAACATTATTTATGTACCTGACACGAATGTTAGCCTCTCCACTTTGTTTTCGTTCTTCCAGTTCTAGTTTCTTCTAGCTTTTAGGTGGGTCTTTGAAGGGGAGTTTGATCTGCTTTAAAGTAAATATTTTCTTCATTAATTTTGTTCTTATTTCGCAGTATTTCTCTAGCTACAGTTGGTGATAAGGTAACAATTCTTATTGGTCTGACCTTATCCTGTGCAGGTGCTCCAAGCTGGTAGACTTTAATATCATGCTTTTGAATATCACTTTTCACTCTTTTAACCATCTCCACTGCCTTGCTCAGATCTACTTCGTGTACATTTTCATGTTGTTCTGAATTATTCTCCTTTACTCCAAAAAATAGGATATTTGATGCACGTCTTTCTCGTTCAGCCATTTCGCATATGGTTGGTTCAACTGTAAGGCTGGATGCACTTGGTGTATGCGCCCTCGTTACAGCCGTAGGTGTACTTTGTTGTGTCCTACAGAAAACGCTCCTGCACATATCACACCCACAGCCAAACAGTTCCTTAATTTCTTAATGTAGTACAAACTAATCGCATGTATGTACCTATTAAAGTCTACTTTAGGCTTTAAATCAATAAATCTCCAATACTACTGAACTGAAGTACATGATATTTTACCTCATTATAAAGGGAGTTGAAAGACCTTTAAAATGATGGATCATTCGACCCCCCTTTCCATTTAAGATTTTAGGGGTGGTGCCACCCCCGCCTAGGGGGCTGCACGTGTAAACGTGATTTTTTTTCAATTTTGTCCCCCACGAAAACAAAATCGACGGGTCTGAGCATTTTTTCAAAAAAGAACTGAGTTGTCAGTAAATGCCTCTGTTTTCCTTTTGTTGCTATCTAATGCTTGTAGAAAAAATATTGCCCTTAAAACATATCATATGTTTTTTTGCGTGCGGAAAAGTATCATTTCGCGCATTTGTTTGGAAAATAACAATTTTTTTCATAAACGGTATTGCAGTAACTCAAGAACTTAAAAATTTCCGAACTTAGAAAAAGTGGTTACATCATATAGGATGATACAAATCTTTCCTTCATCGCGTAGAAAGTCCGGGGCTAAATTTCAATAAAATGTAAAAACATTCAACAACTTGATGTCATGTAGGTAGTTAATCGAAAACAAAAAATAAATGAAGTACCTAGATTATACAGTTAGGATGATGGTCCATTAAGTAGTTTCAAAGCTATCCCGGTTGCTTATTTGTATCGAGCGTACGAGATCCGGGCTTTTTATTGTGCGACTATAACATAAATGTGCAGGCCTTTCATATTTTGGGTTAGTTTTGGTTAGTTCCTGTTCGTTTAGCCCCCGTAGCAAGCGAAGCGAGCGGAAGGCCATACATGAAGTGTTCAAATATTTGGAGAAACGTAACGGGGGGTATTGTAGCTCAGGGGTAGCCAACTTGATAGAGCTGAAGATCTACTGCTTATTTTCAGAACTCAGTGAGATCTACTAATCAGACTTTCTTTTTACTCATGACCTTAGAAAATCGGAAAAACCTCAATTTGATTGGTTATAAAAATCTGTGAAGAGGTAAAGATAAAACCTAATATTATTTATTTTTATTTTATTAAATAAAAAAATGCTCTATAGTTAAAAATAATGGTAAACGGTTTTACATCATATGAACGTACTAATATTAGTGCGATAATTGAGTTTTCATGTTTCTTGCCAAGTTAGGATAGTCCGGCATGTAGCTGGAAATGGCTAACCTAACCTTCACGAATCCAACGTATGAGCGTCCGTCAAGCATGAACGCTGTTTACTTTTTGTAAGTTCCAAGTATGAAAATGCTGATTCTCACAAATACGTGGGGTAAAACACGAATGAATGGCCTCGGTATATTTTTTTTATATTTGGGTATCTTTGTTTGGACACCAATTTCCAGAAATACATCAGTGCAGAGACTAAGAATTTAATTTTCAAGTGAAATGTGATCAATATGGAACATCTATCCTAATTTGGAAGACAATTCATAAGATCATTTGCGTCTCTATTAATATTAAATGGATAATTGATAAACTCTATCAGTACCTCAATTTTTTTTGAATTCACTAATTCTTCTGGAATTTTTTTCTAAATAATTGTCAATGTTAGCAGATCGTTGAAACCCTTTGCTATCGAGATCTGATATCCATATCATACATTCTGCTTGAATGCTGCAATAGAAGTCATCAATTCTG
>MU182287.1:140988-175394 GCA_016904865.1 Pissodes strobi | reverse complement strand
AGGCTAGCCAAGTCTGACAACATTGCAAGTAAATTGTCATCATTACCGTCATATTGGGAGAGTTTTCGCATTTAAATGTCACTCATTTATAAAATTTCTTTTTCAATTTTTGGCGTCAAAAGTGCTTCATCCGCAATTTTTTTTGCATTAATGTGTTCCATTTGATGTAATCTTTCCATTGAACCCAAAACAATCTTTAAAATCGACAGTGCTTATACGACACCAGACCCGAAGAATGTTCTTACCTTGTAATTGATTGCCTTTTGCTCCACAAATGATTACACTTTTTTTGAATTTGTTATCGAGCCTCTTCGCTCTGGCTCCAGGATGTAAACTGCACAAGTGCTAGTTTAGTGACCCTAATGAAATTCTTAAATACCGTCGACGTTTCGATAAACAAGTCTGCTATCGTTATCAAGAAAAAGGAACTAAAAATGAAAATGGTTAGCAAATACAATAAAACAGTAAAAAGCTCGTGCAGATTGTCAATCTTTGAACTGACTTTGACGAGATGACAATTACAATGCCATATTTAATTACTGGCAACTGGTCTTTAGTGTGATATTTAGGTGTTATTTGGTAAATTAATTTGTTTTTGAAGTTTTATATACCTATCTATAATTTGGTGTTATTCAAGGTTGATAATCTGCAAGAGCTTTTTACTGTTTTATTGTATTTGCTAACCATTTTCATTCTTAGTTCCTTTTTCTTGATAACGATAGCAGACTTGTTTATCGAAACATCGACGATATTTAAGAATTTCATTAGGGTCACTAAACTAGCACTTGTGCAGTTTACATCCTGGAGTCAGAGCGAAGAGGCTCTATAACAAATTCAAAAAAAGTGTAATCACATTTGTGGAGCAAAAGACAATCAATTACAAGGTAAAAGTGAATCCTCCACAACAATATAGAACATATCTACAAGAAGAATGTTTCCGCACAAATATAAAATCTTATCTTACCAAATAAAAGTAAAATTATTTCGGTAAATCCTTTGATTCATGAAGAGCCACTGAAGGTGGGTGGTCGTTTAAAAAATAGTAATGTACAAGGTTATCCAACGAGGACTAGGCAAGGCCATTTTTTTGACTTTCCCTGTACTTTTATAAAAAAAACTGAAATAGCCATCTTATGTAATTTTCTCCCGCGAATTCGGATATATTCAGCAAAAAACAATTGATCATCAAATAAAAGTGCTAGGGGTCACTTTGATATTTTTTAAATGGAACACCCTGTATATTACTACATTTTTCGACTCTCTAGAAAAATCTAAACACATTTTTTGTATAATATCCTATACCTATCTTTAGCTGTTTACCAAATATTGACAGTTGAAAGTCGGGCATTTTGACAGGCTCTAAAACCTAAACCGCACGAGATCAAAGAAAACGGTTTGCACATTCCTATCTTGGGTTTTCATAAGCTATCGAATGATAGTTGACGAAAATATTTTAGTTCATTGTGGTGCTTAACAACTTATTTTTATATAAGACAAAAACATTGGCCTGTTTCAGCTGGATGTGCTTGTAAATATGTTATTAACAAAATGTGTACGTTGTTTTAAGGCTAAGCCAAGTCTTAAACTATTTAAACGGTAAATGGTGTTTTTTATATTTCAAAATGTGGGTACTGATTATGATTGGTGGTCCCTCTTATGTTTGCATGTGTACCAAGGCTGTCCATACTGAATATGTGCCGGATCTTTCAGCAAATGTATTTTGGGCAAGGATTAAAAAATTATTAGCAGGAGAGGAAACCCTTTTAATTTATTCTGATAATGGTTCTAATTACATAGGTGCGAATAAAGACTTAAATGCTTTTTATGAATTTTTGGAGGGTAATTCTAAAGGTATCTCAGGGTCTTTTGACGGAAAAAGTAAAGTGACATTTTATTCTTACGTCAAGGCCCTAGGGGTTTATGGAGGGCAGGAATAAAGAGCGTTGTCTCTTTTTAAAAGAATGGATTGTAAATCGATGACTTTTGAAGAATTAGTACATTGTTGTGTCAGCTGGAAGGTATATTCAATTCTCGGCTGCTTTGCTCTATGTCTAGCGATGCTGATGACACAGTATAACGCAAGCTCACTTATTGATTGGACGCCGTTTAACAATGCGGCCAGAGTTTAATATCACGCACGTTCCTGAGAATCATCTCGAGCAATGGTAATTCATACAGTTTATGGTTCAGATGGCAGCTAGAATATTTGAACGAGCTACAGATGCGACAGAAATGGAGAACTGTCACCAGATGTTAAAGGTCGGATCTCTGGTCAAGGATGACCCTCTGCTTCATTGGTCCCTTGGACGTGTCACAGCTATGCGTCCAGGTCCAGATGAACTTACTTGGACAGTTGCATTGAGAGTGCGCCATAATGAAAAAAAAAACTGTATCTGTGCTTTGCCAATAGACTGTTGACAATAATAAACGAAATGAGAATTTTCAATGAAAATAAGGGGTCAGATAAAACTTTAAGATCTAATCTAAACAAGTTATGTTAAAACCTAGATTTAGGATTTTGCTATACGTATGATATGTAAGCAATCTATATTAAAATAACATATCCATGTAAACTAATGTTACCTGCATTTAATATTTAAGTTCAGCCATACTTCAAATTTTATAACTTCTGTTATTTGAAACTGTACAGGCAGCTTGGCTTTTAATTATTCTTTTCTTATATATTTTTTTTATTTTGAAAGAACTGCGTCCTTTCAAGGCATAATAGGTATGTATAGAGGACATAACAGCGCTGTATAATGAACTCTCTCTCTAAGCAGCCCTCGAACTGTTCGCAAGGGCCGCAAGGCTCGTTTCTAAAAATGTACGATTTCGTGTTTATATTGTAAATAAACGTATTTTCACGGAATATGGTCAATTATCACTAATTAGCCCGAGGTTCATACAGATTCAAAAAGTTGATTATTTTTAGATCTACTTGATTCGAGATTTTAGTGAGAAATAGCTTATTGCCTAATAAATTTATTATATCAAATCTATATAGTGAAATACTACGGACAGCAACAAATAAATATTTATTATAAACAACAAATGTACAAATATGTTCCAATAAATAGGTATATAAAAATCACTGGTTTGGTGAAAATGTACTAAAAAATTTCTGAATTAATAAGTTCCAACTTGCAACAATCATCAGCTGTGGAATTTACCAGTGTGGTGTTTAATTTCATAGAGCATAAGATAGGTAACCTAAATATCACACTAAAATTTTATATATTTGTTTAAGTAATATGTACAATTTAAATTATAGAGCAATGTCGCATGTTGGGGGCTTTAGCTTCAATAGCCATTTGTCCTAAAGTTCTAACGTAATAAAAGTTTGCTTGCCCTTATACAATGACCGACAGTTGGTTGTAGCATATGGAAACATTATATTATCATTATTTTAAGACAAAAATACTTCTTACTCAAGTCCGTGAAAATACAAGCCAGAAGCTTTATATTTTTATGAGGAATGTTTCAGCTAAATAAATTACTGCTGAATTAAAAAAGACAAATTGCATATGGTGGAAATTAGAGTAAAGTTTATTTTTATCAAACCTTTATTAAGAATGACATTTTTGACAATAATAACTTTTCATATGCTGGGGTTTTTGCCGGTCGCTGTAGAATCATATGTAAAATCACATTGCTTTCAAAAACAATAATACCTAATAAAATGATATACAAATAAACATTTGAACACAAGTTACTTTGAGGCAGATTAAAGTAAAGTATACATCTTTATGCACTACATACATGTTAGGAGCTTTACATTAATCAGAATAATTGAAATATTCGCGGTCAATCCTAGGTTTTAAACAAGCCGAATAACAAGAAATAAAATTGCCACGGTAGATGTATACATAACTTTAATAATATTAATTCAAAATGACTTCTTAGAAAAAATACAATTGATTTTTAATATTGATGAAATAAATAGTATATAATTAAAAGTAGAGTTCATGCTGAGTGTAAGGCGTTGGCAGCTTATAATAACGTAATGTGAAAGATGCCCTGAATAAATTGGGAATCTAACTTACATAGTTAAATACTGGCAATACAGTTTATTACATGCGATTTTCGTTTATTAATCTATAGTGGAATTTCGAAATTAATATCTAATTTAGCATCTCTAGCTAAACTTACAATATTTGAAAGTTTAACGGCCAACCGGGCCGCTTCATCGAGGTTGTCCACTGGTAATATTTTCAATCCTGAACTGGCGATTAAAACTTTGGCGTCGTCAACATTGGTTCCTTGTAACCGACAGACGATAGGCATTCTTAGGCTCAATTCCTTCGCGGCTGCGATAATACCTTCAGCGATAACATCACATCTCATAATTCCGCCGAAAATATTGACAAGAATTGCATGTACCTGTAAAACAAACATTTATATTCAAATATTATTCTTTCACAGATTAACAAATAATTTACTGGTATAGTAATATTCTATTATTGCAGTTTTCAACGTTTTTGAAGTCGGAAGTCCGACAAACACAAGACGTATTACGTTGCTTGCTTAACATCCACAGTTTTTAATATGGAAACTTTACGTTTGAAACAAAAATTGCTAATGAAAATACAGGATCAGCAAGGAACACAACAGAGCACTACAAAATTGTTCAAAATGGACAAGGTAATTTTTTTCCGCGTTCAATCGTATATTTTCCAGAGTATTATGTTATATCGTGGCAACGGTAACAACGGTAAGTGCTAGAGTTGCGGTTTCCACAGTTTATACAATTTGTCACGGAAAAATATGCCTAGGGTTAAAAGAAAACGAACACTAGTTGATAACAGGGAATGTTGTGACAAATTTTGATAGTTTGTATCTAGTCGCGGATGAATGATGGTAGCTTTGGATAGGGAAGGGATTGAAGACATTTAATAACTTTTTTATGTTTAAAATAGAAACAATTTCGCATTGAGTTATGGAGATAAGACAAAGTAATTTTTTAAATGGAACACCCCGTAAAGTTTTACCTATTTTATCGCACTTCATCACAAATATCGAATTATACTCTATATCTTTAAAAATAAAAGAACGAATCGCAACGTAATATTGGACAGTTTTTTAATATAATCGATAGTCAGGAGCAATTCAGAATTAGCATATCTTTTCGCTATGATTAATACTATCGAAAGTATGTGGAACTCTGTATCATAAATTGTATTACAGTCACAATGGATCTTATAGATGACACTTTTTGCATTTTCATTTATCACAAAATTCAAAAATAATTGCTTATCCTAACAACAAGATCCCCACTATATCAATCAGTGCACAATCACAATAATAAGAAACCAAAATGACAGAAATCAAAACCGTCCAAAAATAATGGACACATCATCGAACAATTCGAGGATATATCCAAGCCCAAATCAAAATAGAATTGTTTCCCAAGAATTATTTTTACAAAAAGTAAAAGACACGTAATTTAAAATATCATATGTAATACCAATATTAATCACAATAATGATTTCTCAAATTACTCAATTTATGACTCAAATATACAAGACACCCATTATGTTGCGGAACATTTAAATATCAATAATAATTACGATTTGAACCAATGTGATCTAGAGTATTTAGGTTATCAACGCATTAATGATTATGATTACCTCATATATCGCCTTACAGCTGTGGTTGAAGGGTTTTATTGAAGTTTCATTGTTCTGTTATTGGGTTGTTTTTTTTTTAATCTTTTAGGCGTTTTTAGTCGGTTTCTAATATTTCTGAATATACTTTAATTTAGCCATCGGCATCATATTGTCACAGGGAGAGATGCCAAATGACAGGCCAATAGCTTACGCCTCAAAGATACTTAATGAAAGTGAAATTAGACACTTCACCAATGAAAGTAATATCTTTAAACATAATAAGACCCAAAAAACAACAGAATGCAGACAAAACTAAAGACGATTTACAAAAAAAAAATAAAACCTACAGAACTTAAAAAAGTATTAAAGGTTCAAGTACAAAAACGGAGGTGTACCATATCAATTCAGTGATGATGAACTGCAAGTAAAAAAAAGAAAAACAGGAAAAATGGAGAGTACAGTGAGATTATTTCATAAGTTTATAACGTAAAGAAAGTTTTTAAAAACTGGGGACGTTACCCAATTTATGAAGACATCAGCATCCAACGACGTTCGAACTGCCTGAAATCCCACCACAAAAATGATATCTACCCAAATAGAACGATTTGTGAATACTGTGCCGGTGATCACTCGATAACAGAATGCCCAGAGCCAAAAAAGTGTATAAACTGTGTAAAAGCAAATAATAAATTTAATCTTGACAATAACGTGCACCATGAAGCCAATGACTGGGAATGTCCATCATACGATTATTTATTAAAAATATTAAGAAACAAAATAGACTATGGAACTAGCAATACATGGTTTGTAAACCCAACGAAATTAAAGTGCTACAAGAACTAGAACTGCTTGACAATCGCCTCGATCAGGAATGTATAGATTGTAACGTAGGGAGCACAAACATTGATTTGGAAAAGAAACTTCTAAATATAATACACTTCAACATTCGAACTATTAGAAATAATTTTGATCCAATTTAATTTTTTTTTACAAAGCTATGAGTTGTTAAATTGCTAACATTAATGACTTTTATATGTTTTCTAACCAGAGTAATCAAAATGATAGTGTAATTATGTTTGTGGGAAATAGGCTGAATGATAAAAATTTCAAAAAATTTAAATATGTTAAATCTGGAGTTACTTTTAGTAAAATTGTAGCCTTCTACAGTTCTACCGTTTTTTATAGAGGATTTGGATATACATCTAACAGATAATATTGATAATCATATCGAAATATTTTTGGGAGATATACCAACTGCTATTTGTCACTCTTACTTTCTCATGGCTTTCAGGTAAATGGACCGACACGACTAACGCCAACAAGCAGTTCATGTATAGACCACTATAAAAAAAAGGTAAATGTTTAATTGAACATACGTCTTACATACTGAATTCTGACCTACTTTTACACTGAATTAACTAATAATCCAAGGAATGCAGCTACACTTGTTACAAAAACAATATCAAAAATAAGTTATGAAAAGGTGACTTTCTAAGTACACCGAATTGGGAAAGCGTAGTCAATAGAACTGATGTAGAAATAGCCACTGAAAACTTTACAACAACAAATAATATCTTTAAAAACTCGGAATAAACAAATATTAAATAATAATAAAAAAGGAAAAAATTAAACCTTGGATAACTTCTGCCATCATTTGCTCAATTAAGCATAGGGATCAAATGAAAAAACAACTTAGACAAATATAAGTAACTATCGTCCCATAAGTGTGATTAACAACTTCACAAAAATCTGTGAAAAATGTTATAAATAGATTGGGAAATTTTTTACAAGCAAATAATATTCTCTCTAAAAAACAGTTTGGGTTTACCAACACATCGGATGCTGTTGTGTATGAATTTACAAAATTAGTTACTGAAAATCTTGATAACAAAAAGTGTCTTGCTGTGTTCTTGGACATTGCAAAGGCATTTGACATGATGCCTCATGGCTTGCTTTTAGAAGTTTTAAATATATATGGTGTGAGGCGCTGGCTGTCTTTGGCGACTATTTGAGGAACAGAAAACAAATTTAAAAATAGCGTTAGCTCTAGTGATGATAGATATATAAAGATTGGAGTACCCAAGGGACCGTATTGGGTCTAATAATCTTTCTTCCATGTGTCCAAAAAAGTATGCAACATATGGGAAACTTCTTTATTATTGGATTCTCAGAAAATTTTATTCTTCATAAAAGTTGGTGCTTGCCCTAAAACAGTAAACGAGTATTTCAAATTTTACGTACTGCTTTTAGTGCGGACGCAAATGTAATTTTTCTGAAATCGCGTCAAGAGTAAAGTACCTTAATTTATAAAGATACAGCAAAATCTTATAAGGAAAAGTTCTTCCAAATTAAAAAAGTAATCTGAATATGAAATTTGAGTTAAGTAAATCAATTTTTAGTTTAGCTTTTTTTTTTCAATTTTTTTCTCAAACATTACGCCATCGGTGAATGCTTTGTTCTTTTGTTATTAGTGTATTTGCCAAGCAACTTCAAGATTTGTTTAAAATAGACATTAATTACATAGTTGCATAATGTTTCAGTTTTTACAGAGATAAAAGCATGATGGTCTATTCATGATTTTGGGTGGAAAAATTTGTGAATCAAAAGTGTTTAAATGTGTTTGCAACACACTGATACCTACACTGGCTATTATCTCTGGAAAAACTGCAACATTATGCAACTATGTAACTAATTTCTATCTTAAATAAATTTTGAAGTTACTTGGCAAGTAGACTAATAACAAAAGAACAAAACATTCTCCAGTGGAACGTTTAAGAAAAAATCGAAAAAAAAAAAGAAAAATTAAAATTTGATGTACTGAACTCAAATTTCATATTTAGATTACTTTTTTAATTTGGAAAAACTTTTCCTTATAAAATTTTGCTGTATCTTTATAAATTTAGGTACTTTACTCATGACGCGATTTCGGAAAAATGACATTTGCGCCCCAACTAAAAGCAGCACGGTAAATTTGAAATACTCATTTACTGTTTTAGGGCAACCACCAACTTTTATCAAGAATAAAATTTTCTGAGAAACCGATAATAAAAAAGTTTCCCATATGTTGCATACTTTTTGGACACACTGTATAAACTCTGACAGACCTAAATGTAAACGATGTTTCTCTGATATCATACGGTGATGATTTTTTTGGGAAAAACTTGGTCTCGGACGAAAGATTCAACAAAGCTTGGACTAATTGAACTAAAAAAACTGGTTGGACTTTTTCAAGCTTACCTTAAATATAGATAAGTCTGATTACATAGCATTTTTCACAACAGCCTCAATCCGTTCTGACTTTAGTGATATAGAACTATAAAGGAAGTAGCATTTACCAAATACTTCGGAATAAGTATTGACAAACATTCAAAATGGGATCAACATGTTTTAAAACTAACAACTAATATACGAAAATTCGTATAAATTTTATATATTGAGAGACATTTTTAATAGAAACCGTTTAATAAATGTCTATAAAATCTTGGTTGAATCCTTAATAAGATACCGGATAATTTGTCTGGGATGGCCTATACAGGAATTCCTTAAAACAACTCGATGTAGTGTAGAATTATATATTAAAATGGATGTATTTATGTTCGCTCATTGTATATATTATTTAGCCTTACCTGTATATATGTCCATAAAACTACTAATACTAAAAATTATATAAACCACTCATATGAAACAAGAGGTCGAATTGATATCAATTTAGGAATACCAAATGCTGACTTCAAAATTCTACATAACCAGAGAAATAAGACGAATTGCCAATAACAAATTTTTTAGTACCCATTGTCATACACATAATTTTATGTAATTTCACTAATTAAGGCTGTTCTCCACTCGTCTTAATTTTCATAGCTTTAATTTTACCTACAAATTAATATACATAACGCTTTAACCTAATTAATTCTTGGAAAATAAGACACAACTTATCTAAATATGCAATGTTTCATCAGTATTTTCGTTATTCTGTATGTAGGAAGGTACCAGACTACCAGAGCCATAGTTTTTGTAATTTTGAATGTAAATATAATTACAAAAATAACGATTTTTATGCCAGCTTTAAAAAATAACCTCATATTATATCTTTGAAAATCTCAAGCCAAGTTTAACTAAACTACCTTATTTAATACAGGGTATCCCATTATATATTTAAAAAAAAAACACAAGTTTGGGTGATAAAGGCAACTGAAACCCGGGAAATGTCTAAAAAATCGCTCTGTATTTGAAAAAAGGATATGGCTATAAATTTTGTTTGCGGTATGTTTAGTGCCTCGAAAAAACGAAGTAGCACAGGTTTACGAAAATAGCATTGTTCTATTCATTACTTTGTATTCTTGCTTTAATCATCAAGCTAGATATATCATCACATAAAAAAGCTAGTATGTCACGTTATCTGTCATCAATCACTGGTGCATTGTTGATACCGATCTGATCACAGCAATGACAACTGATTGGAAGATCGGCACATATCATAAAGTAACCCCGTTACTGACAAGAAGTCTGCAAGTATGCGTAGATACACTCTCAAAAATAAGCTTATTAAACTTATCCGCGAAGCTGCAGATGATTGTATTTATATCTTAGTCATATGAGAAACCAAAGTGCTTCTAGGCTAATCGACACTTTGGTATCGCACACAAAAACGTATTAAACTGCTTAAACCTACCTTAGGGTCCGCAGTGATAATTTTAAATGCTTCTTTAACTGCCGAAGCGGTGGCACCACCTCCTACGTCCAAGAAATTAGCTGGTGAACCTCCGTGTAAAGAAATTATGTCCATGGTAGCCATGGCTAGCCCAGCTCCATTTACCATACATCCAATACTGCCGTCAAGGGCAATGTAGTTCAGATCAAACTTAAAAACAAATGAAAATTACATTTAGCAGTACATCAATATTGGCTTTCAGCACTTTGCTACATTAAATTTACTGAGATTTTGCAACTTCTAAAAATAAAACCCGTTATAATGTTAACAGTGATCAGCCACATGTATTTAAGTACAAACAAAAAACGTCAACAGCGGCTCAACCTATACTAGGCATTTCTAAATTTGTAAGAATCTCTGATATTAAGAATTACCTAAAAATACTATTTAAAAAGCACCACAAGTGAGGCTCTCAAGGCATATATATTGAAAGCCTGTCTTTTAGCAGAAAAGATCTAAGAATTCTAGTTAATTTACTGACAGGACACTCACACAGGAATCACCTCTATTGCCTGGACTTTGCGATGAGCCCCAAGGGAGGGTGATGCCTAGAAACTGCCGAACATGTCCTAAACGAGTGCTTAACACTTTACATACCTAGGAGCATTTAACTTGGTTTCTGAGGTCAGAAAAGCTCACCCATTAAGGTTGTTGAATATCGCAAGTTCGCGCGGTCTTGAATGATCTGCAATCAGAGTGGGGTGCAAAGGGTCAGCAAGGTGCCTAAGCACTGAACACCTTAGTACCCTACGTACACAATCATTCAAGATCGCACCTGTTTCGCTTTCAATGAGAATAGAATTGGGTAAAATATACGGGTATTTCATTAAATAAAGAGACAACTATATTTCATATCCAAACAAAAGAAAAACTAACTACGCCGCTAAATTCTGCGACAAATACCCGATAAGAAGCAGTTTTTACCGATATGTTATAGCATATCCGATTTACACACTCAGTGTCTCAAAAAAGAAACAAGCTATGGAAATTATGTTTGTGCCATATTTCGTTTCACAAGAAAATAGCACCATGATTTGAAACTCCAAGCCTATCTTTTTTACTCATAACGGATAACGGAGATACCACGCAATAACAAAGAAATCTAGACAGCTTAAATATATTTAAGGAAACAAACCTTAAGTTCTTACTATAGGAATAATAATACGACTATTATTTACTTCTAAAGATATACAATTATTTCTCAGAAATCTAAATATATATTCTGGAAAGAAACTACCCCTTCCCACAATATCTCACTAGACTGCAGATACTGATGTTAGATTCAGATCGGCTATCTACATCAAATTTACTGCTCTCAGTAGATATGTGTTACTTAAGTCGATTAATTGTTATTAAAGATAAAATTTTAAGTGACCTAAGCATATTCTTACATGCGTGAGAACAGGACTTGGTCTTGATCACTTATAACAAGTCCGTTTGTAAGCAAACAAATTTAGAGGCTGAAGTTAACAAGTGGGTAGATTGATTCCATTAGTAGCACTAGACTAATTTTAAAGGAAAACAGGTACATAATGCATCTGTGGAGTAATAAGGATGTATTGCCATAGAGCGGACCACTCAAATAAATTACAATAATAAATGTCCAAATAGTCTAGAAATTGGCAATGTTTCTAGTACATCTGCGCTCGGAATTTACCTTAAAATATCTGACGTTTGACATCGTAATAAGAACGATTAAATATCACAGAAAATCTTCCGAAGCACAAGAAAACCACAGATATCATTAAGATTCTATTTTTACGCACCCCTGAACTTTGAGGGAGATCCTTCTCCCTAATTGGTCGACGTAAATAGCAGAACAATCTGTACAATTCGAGGAACATACAAGTGCGACTAGTAATTTTTTTGTGTAGAGATCATTTTGCCTTTATAAACAAAGGGCAAGCATAGGATGTTTTATCAGAAACCACTTTAGTATTTTCAATCAATCACTACAAATTAAAACCAAGTCTGCCTTTGTTTGATTTTTTGACATCAGCTCCTGGAATATGCACGAAACTCACACGAGTCTTTAAAAGGTAATTCAAAATAGAAAATTACTAAGTTATTGTTAATTAATTTTTAGCACATGTTCATCTATAACACATACCTGTAATTAAATTGACACCACCCGATAAGCAACATTACGCTTATTTCACATTATTTTTAATAGTGTGGTACTTATTATTTTTAATATCATAATACTAAAATCAGCCAATAAATCTTATATAAGCAACCTGTCTGAGTATATTAAGAGCATAAGGGCTTTTACGTCTAATAGAATTTGTCGTAAGTATGTGCCGTGTGTTTATTTTAATTATTCACTTATTTTTTAATAGGATATTTTTCTTTTCAAATGCTAGTAGACAGGACATGTATCCGTGCCTAACTTTAAGCATATTCTGTGATGGGAACCAAGTACCTAGAATTCAGCGAACAATAGAGCATGTAATTTGAGAAATTATTTAAAAAATAGTAATTATCAAGGTCTGTAGACGTCAACAAATCGATGTGTTCCAAAACTATGAAATTTCTATATGATATTTTTAAATATTTTGAACCTGAAAGTGCGCGCAATAAATTGTCTATGGAAATTTTGTGAGTTTAAATTTCATATTTCACAGTTGTAAGTAATAATGCTGAGTTCTAATAAAGTTATTACATACTTTTGCTGCAGCCACCTCTTTTTCATCTTCTTGGGTCCAATCTCTGAGTGCAAAAAGGTCCTTTTGTCTAAAGGCAGCGTTATCATCAAATCGAAATTTTGCGTCAAGCGAGAAATCTGCAAAGATTTATAACCACTAAAATAAATTTATTTTACTAAAGGCAAATACGTGTTTTCCAAAATTCACATTAGAAAAAGCTGAATGAAATAGTATAATCAGCTTAGAATAGTATCTCACATAGCGCAGGTTCAAGTTGCTGCGTAGCTTTTTCAATTTCGTGATAAAAGTAAATAAAGTGCAAACGATATCTTCCAGTCAATAGTCTATGAAATGAGTCCAGTGTTGACCTATTTGTGGCATATATGGATTAAGACAATTTGTACAGGGTTATTGATTATAAATGCCCCCCTCCCCTAACTTTTTTATTTGACGTTTTACAAAAAAGTGTTACCAATAAAAGTTTTGAAAGAATCTGCTTTCACATATACAGGGTGTTTCCCAAAGTCTGGGCGTGGTACAACTTTCTTATTTCAAATTGATACCCTATCTTTTTTTTGATATCCGGTTGCCCTTCAAATTCTAAACATTTTCTATGTAGCATATCTTATACCTAAAATGTATTGTATAAAATGATATCGACATGAAACATTTTAAGTTTTGTTATTGTGATAATTTATAGTTTGGAAACTATGCCATTTAAGCAAAACTTTTTGGATATTCTAAGCTGGTTTTTATCCTTTATCAACAAATCTAAACATTTTTATCATTTTTAAATGAATAGAGAGATGTTTGATGGTTTTAACAAACTAAAAAACAAACTCTCCATGACCATTATATAAAACATAATTATATTACTAAACATGCTGTATGAGAATATTGAAAACTTTATAAAGGGATAAGGAGTATTCACTACAGGAAAACAAAAAGTCGAACAGGAACTATCTTTTCAACGAAAAAAGAGAGTAGCACAAATTACAATTTATCAAAAAATCAGTATGAAGTAAATATAAAACACTAATTATTTAAAAACCAAACTTATTGAATGCTCCACATGTCCACCTTTTCTTAAATGCATTGCATATATATTATTTCCCGGCCATATATAACAGTTAAAACCATTCCCTGCTTTCGAGTGTTCAATAAATCAACTTCCCGAGTTATGATGTTTTTAATCTCATCTGCAATCTGTTTTTCCCCTTTCAATCTCCCCTTTAAATAACCCCCAAAAGTATGTATCCATGACGGTTAGGTCCGGGCTGTTTGCTGGCCATCTTATTTCACCAAACCTACCGATCCACAGAGAAAATTTCTGATTTAAAAAATCAGTGACCCCCCGCAATATTGTGAGCCGGGCAGCCACCTTGTTGCCAAATCATATTTTGATTCCTATTTACCAAATTTTGAACTACTGGTCTTATCAGCTTCAAATATGAATTTCCGTTCCCTCATAAAATATTTTCCCCAAAACTTCATTATTGACGATGCCACACCACACATGCACTGAGCCTAGACCCGAATGATGAATTTCCCGGAAGGCTCGGGTCTTTTCGCGTGCCCCTGTTAAACTTGCCAGATGTTGAAAAATTTGCTTCGTCTGACCAAAAAATATTGTTAAATAACTGCCCCTGTCTGTCCAAACGTTGTATCATTTCTTGGCAGAACTGTAAACGAGGAACCTTATTTGCTTGGCTCAGCCTTGGACGGGTAAAATTTTGAAAGGATGGAATTTATATTTTGTTAGAGTACTCTGAATTTTATAATATGTTTTTCCTAAAGTTTCCATCGCACTTGGAATAGAATCACCAGGATTTTCTAAAAATATTAAGTAATCAGATGTGATGCAAAATAGTCCATGCCTTAAATAAAAAACCTTGAAAATGCAGAAGAATGTCTAATTATTCATCATTAGGGTAATTTTCGTCTCTTCGTGCTACTCTAAGCGCTCTAAGACAGTTCCTGCCCGACTTTCTGGTATATCCTTAAAAATGTCTTCCTGTAGGAAATTCACCGTATCCTCTCATAAAGCCTTCGATATTCTCTTACGCCAGTTTAGCATTATGATTATGTTTTATATAAAGTTCATAGATTTCTCGTTTTTCGATCTCAGAATAAACCATTTCGAAAAGATCAGAAGTATTATATTTGACACTTTAAAAGTATTTAATGACGCAACGTTCACGTCAAAATTATCGATAACTACGCATAATAAATTATATTGTATCTAAATCCAAATCCGTCGCACGTCATAATACGGCCACCAGTGGTGTCATTGATGACGGGCGACGGATTCAGTTTTAGATACAGATTAGTTTTAGATTATAATTAATATTCAATGTTCTCTTTCAGGTGTAAAGATAAATATCTTTTTATACTTTACATTTAGGAATAGGATATACTACATAGAAAATGTTTAGAATTTGAAGCACAATCCGAATATCAAATAAAAAGATAGGGTATCAATTTGAAATAAGTAAGTTGTACCACTCCCAGACTTTTGGAAACACTCTGTATATGTGAAAGCAGATTCTTTCAAAACTTTGTTTTCAACCATAAAACTTTTATTTGGGACACTTTTTTGTAAAACGTCAAATAAAAAAGTTAGAAGAGGAGGGCATTTATAATCAATAACCCTGTACCAAAGGGAAGCACCTGAACGACCAATAAAATTGCTGAATTTATGATGTACTAATTTCTCTAAAAAAAAGGAGATTTCTTAAACCTATATGGCAACTTATACAAACTACTCATATAAATATTTTCATAGGCCTTAAGAAAATTTAGTACTGGCACAATAAAACAGTCTTATTAAAGCGTCCTTTAATTGCAGTATAAAACAGTTCAGTTCTATAAAAAATGACGGCTAATTAACGCTTTTCTTACAAATCAAGTACTTTTATTATTATTCAAAATTTAAACAAAAATCAAAACCAATGAGTTTTTAGCCTACTGACCAAGAAGTGTTCAGCACTTTATTCTCGTAATTTTAGTACCAAATTATTAGATCTTTGAGTTTGTTTTTGAGTATTTAAATCAGTATTTCTGTGACATTTTAAGTACAAATTTTGCATTGAGAGGTTTAAAGTGAGCTAAAAACGACACACAGCTTCACTCGAAATGTCAAACTAATACATGCATACAATGTCCGGCATAGCGCTCACCATATGGGGAACATTTGTACTAAGTACTCAGAAAATTGTAACTTTATGAAATGCTCTGCAAAAATAAAAGTTTTGACTACATCAAATTTTAGGTTAAATATACAGGCAGATCGAAAAGTATAAAATGTGATCTGGAAAAATTAAACATTTCTATTTCATTTTTATTAATTTATTCAAAAACTGCACCTTATACAAAAACTTAAGAAGCCCTTTATTTCTTCACTATTAACTTTTTTTTTATTTTAATCATTTTCAGTTTTACGAAGTTGCATTTCATTAATGTTTATAATCTGATATTTAATAACATCAGAATTATTTTTTTCCTTTGCAGAAATTTTTATAGAGAAAGCAATTTTCTGAGAAATTAATAAAAAAAAATGTATATTATGTATGCGCACATCCCTTGACTCAAGGTCGATGTTGAAAAAAAGAAATATCCGAGCACGTACCCGGACCCGCTGTCTGAAGCAAGACAGGGAAGACCAGGACGACAGGAGTGGGATATAGTTATGCCGGTAATAACACATGCAAAGGTTAGATAAGCCATAAACTAATTTCACCCTGCATTGCTGCAGCATAAGGGATAGGATACCTTATTACCAAACCAATGCAGATTGTACAGGGGATGCCTAGCCTGGGGCTTAGTACCAAATTTATGGGAGCAGGTAAAGGTCCTATACTTGCCAGTAGGCAGAATTCCAGACCGCATACCAAAGTCATATAGACCTATTATTATAAGCATATCCTCATTCATGTTAAAGACCTTAGAAAGGCTAGCAGATAGGTACTTAGCTCTGGACGGCTTAGGCAGGTTGCTCTCAAGGTCAATAGAGGACAAGGAGATAGCTGTGGCCACTTTCCTGGACATAGAAGGGACATTTAACCATGCTTCAACCTACCCTATCATAAGGGTGCTAGAGAATAGAGGAGAGGAGTTCCAACAGCATTAGGCAAATGGATAGGAGCCCGTCGAAAGAACACGGTGATATTATACACTTTAGAAGAAACCACCATAAAGGCAGCAGTCAAAAGGGGGTCTCCCAGGGAGGGGTCTTATCACCGCTGTTGTGGGCCATACTGATCGACGACATGATATTGTACACTTTAGGAGAAACCACCATAAAGGCAGCAGTCGAAAGGGGATGCCCCAAGGGAGGGGTCTTATCGCTGCTGTTGTGGGCCATACTGATCGAGGACTTGCTGCAAAAACTGTCTGCAGAGGGATTTTATTGCCTAGGCTATGCAGACGATGTAACGATTGTGATACGAGGTAGATTTACCGATACTCTCTCAGAGAGAAGCCAGAAGGCCTTCAATATAGTGGAAAACTGGTGCCAACGAGAGTAGCAAACAGTTAATTCAAAGAAAACAATAATAGTTCCATTCACCAGAAGGCAAGTTCTTACAGGACTGAAGCAACTGGTGGTGAATGGAGAGGAAGTACAATTTTCCAAGGAGGCAAAGTATCTCGAAGTCATATTTAGCCAGAAGTTTAACTGGAAATCGCACATTCAGAGCGAGAACGGCACTCGTAAGATGCAGAAGAATGTGCGGAAAGAACTGGGACTTAAACCCAAAAATTGATCTCTAGACAGGAGCAGTAAAGCATATGGCTCAGTAGTATGGTGGACAGCAACTACACAGGTGGAGGTGACCAAGCAGCTAAGTGGCGTACAAAGACTAGAGTGCTTGCGCGTCATTGGAGCTATGAGTACAATGCCCACTGCAGCGCTGAAGGTTGTATTCAGATCTACATCCATTGCGAAGCAAGGTCTGTAACGTACAGATTATTGCAAAGCCAGCTACCCGTAATAGGCAGACACGACGCCGAACATGTCAAGCTAAACAGGGAGATAAAGGCGGATAATATTCTGGGAATGACCGCAGATAGAACCACACCCAAATATAGCTTCGTCAAACATTACAACACTCATATCTCACCAAGAGATGACTGGGGAAACTGATCATCCAATAAGGGCGGAAGAAACCTAGGTTACTTCGACACTGATGGCTCAAAAATCCATGAAGGAGTAGGAGCAGGAATCTATGAACCTACGACGGAGACGAGAATGCCAATACCTATGACAAACTAGCAACGATGTTCCAAGCGGAGATGACAGCATTAGAAATAAAGAGGAGGCGGATCCGCAATAAAACAACAATTGCGATCTACTCCGACAGCCAAGCGGCAATAAAAGTTAGTTATGGTCTGCCACGAGACCCTAAACGAGATAGGAAGTCAGCATAAGGTGATCTAATCATGGGTACCTCCCTGGTACCAAGGCCATCAAGGTAACGAAACCGCTGACGAAAGAGCCCGAGAAAGCGCGTCAGGGAAAACGATTGGGCCAGAGCTCTTTTTGGGATGGCCTAGCGTATTGCCAAGACATCTATTAAGGAGCGGGTAGAAAAAGAATTCTGGAGATGGTGGATACACATACCAGGGCAAAGGCAGGCCAGTTAGTTTCTAAAAAGCCCAACGGCCAAATTAACAGAAGACCTGCTAAACCGTGAACGGAAGGCCGTCAAAATAATAGTGGGTCCGTTAAGGGCCACAGCCGCCTGAACAGGCATCTAAGCTTAATGGAAGTGGAAGCAGACTGCGAATAGATTTTTCGAAGAAGAGAACGAAACGACGCGACGCGGCGACGGTTCACGTAGTGTGCCAGTGCGAAGAGTGCATTTTCAACAGCTCGGCTCAACCAAATCAGAGACAACAAGCTACATCGAGGAGCGACTGTCGAAGCTGTGGAGTCTAATCAGGACAACAAAACTGGATAACGCTCTATAATATGGAGAGTCACAATGGATCTTATGGGTTACAGTGAGAAATAGGCCGAAGAGCTGCTCTCCCAACCGTAAACTTATAACTGTCCCTATTGAGATTCGTCATTAGAAGCTCGTCCACACTTGGGAACAAATGGCGGTCAGCAGATTGACTGAATTAATACCGTATAATATAATGGCCGTATAGAATAATATAACGGCAGTATAGGAGCTCCTTGCATCTAATTAGGTCATTCAATATATGGTGCCTTATCAATGTGCAATTCAAATTAAAAAATCAGAATGCAAAGCATGAGACCTCTTATTTATAGAGGAACCTCAAGGCCGGCGTCAAAATCGATATTTGTATGAATACCGGAACCGGGAAGTTGGCCACATGGTATAAAGAAATGACCAAACTCTTGAACATATTTCACAATTAATTTCATTTATAACCGCCTTTCTTTCCAGGCATCCTCTCAACTACGTTATTTCATAACTATTAAGTACTATTTTCTGAAGTTAAAGAAATTTCCGACCGTATATAAATTGCGAAAGTACATCCATCCCACAGTTCCGTTATGGGTCATAATTTATCCAATCGAAATGCAGTTAATGAACGGAGCTAGATAAGCGAGGGAATGGCCCTTCGTTCGCTTCGGGGGCGCAACCAACTAAAACCAACCCAAGGCATGCCCAAAATCAGTTCTAACTAGCAGAAAGTTACTGGCTTTGCTTTTACATTTTTCAAGTTTCTTAAATTGCATCTAGCTCCACCCATTCATTGTCACTAATGGTTTAATTAAGACCTATAACGGAACTGTGCGATGGATGTACTTTCGCATATAAATTAGATATTTCATTGGAAGCACATGGTCACAACGTCCTTTGGGTGCCGCACTATCACCTTGACCTAACCGCTTTTTTAAAAAATGGATATCTGTGAGAAACTGGACATCACTTTTACCTTAGCTATTGTGAAAGCACTAACTCGCTAGAGATTTGAACAATTGTCTGTTGATAAATGGGCCAAAACTTGACAGTATGTGAAACAATATCGAAACCCCAAATAGAAAGGGAACATTTACTGGGCTCCAATGTTGTTATTTACGTTTACAGGGTGGGTCTTCTGACGGAAGTTGGTCAGATGATGAGGACAGTGGCAGCAGCCTAGGGGTACATTTGTACATTCGCCTCTAGCGATCAGGGTTATAAACCATACTAACGAGTGCGCACGCATCAGTCGAAAATGCAAAAATGTCTTCACGGTTCAGCAGATTGCCTTCAACAGGTCTAGTGGTACAGTTATTAAACCCTGTGCTTGTGATACGGGGTTCAATTCCCGCCAGTGGCAAGAAAATTCGTCCCCTATCTCACGTACAGACATAACTAACAAACAATCAAAAAATGAGGTACTCCACCAAAAAATTTCCCATAAGCACCACTTTTTCCTCACGAAGTGGCGTAGCTGTATCTCTGATGGTATCACGGTAGTACAGTTGTTTGTGTTCAACGTATGTAACAATTACTGCAAAATTGTTCTCACATACAAGCGTAACTGCACTTACATCTCTTCGTGTGCAAAAAAAAATTCTTGGTCAACATTATATTGTTAAAAGAACTGCGTATTTTAAGTGTTAGAAAAACCGATAATGACGAAGTCATGAAATGGCCAAACGTTATGGAAAAAATCAACTAACGATAATCTTTTTGAAAAATAGTAATGTCCAAAATAATTATGATAGTATTAACCTAAAGAGATTTCAAGGTACTATTTGAGCAAGGTTGGCAAAAATCTGGGTTTTTCTATGCTCTGGGTGGGGTTTTGGGTATTTGTGTTGGGTTTTTGTGTTTTTCTTGGGTATTTGGGTAATTGTTGGATATTTGTCGTATTTCCAGAACTCTAACCTCAAATTATAGAAAAATAACATTAATTTTGAACTTTTGTCTAGACTGGTTGTTTTTGGTTACGTGTTGTAATAAAATAGAAGGAGTGTTTTAGTGTGTTTCTTTTTGATATGTGAAGTAAAAGTTAAAATGTGAGTTTTACTTTTTGTAAACTATAAATATTTTTAACGTGAATTTTTCTTGTTTTTGTTCTGGAAGAATATAAACGAGAACCCAACGGACCTAGTTAAAGTTATTATTGAAAATATACAATTTGAAGAAGTGGAATATTCAGGAAACGATATGAATAAAAACGACAATATGGAAAACGGATGGAAGACTGTAACACCATCACAACTGTCTTTTGATAGTCTTTCATCAATACCATCCGCATCAACACAAGGAAATTTTGTGCCTAAAAATTTGGAGGCTGATCAGGACGTTGTCAACGTCTTGGAGGGATCGTCGGAGATTTCAGACAGTGAGATTGAAATGGAGCAAAACTCAGAGAAAGAAGAAGACGAAGTTACTACAAGTGCAAAGCTAGCTAAAAAGCAAAGCAATACAGGAACAGGAAAGGTTAGAAAGAGTGGGAACTATTACGGAGGGGGTCGTCACAAATCTGTAGAGTGGGAATATGTTATTCGATTGACAGATGGCACACTCAAGTGCAAATTTTGTCCTCAAAAACTGACGGGAAAAATCGAGAGGATTAAAGCACATCTTGGAAACTGTTCGACGTATCTAGACAGCCAGGTAGCCCTTTCGCCATTGCCAGATAATGATAATAGTTCATTTTCCTCGTGCCTTACTCCTCAAGCAGAAGGCAGAAAAAAAACAGGAAAAGGCTAGAACAAGAACAAGATAGAGAATCTCCCCAATCGAGTGGCGGTGTTACAATGACTCCTAAAAGAAGAAGACAAACAGTTTTGGACAAAATAGTCATGAAAACAACAAAGGAAGAAAAACATAAGTTT
The DNA here is from genome assembly GCA_016904865.1 of Pissodes strobi. NCBI lineage: Eukaryota > Metazoa > Arthropoda > Insecta > Coleoptera > Curculionidae > Pissodes > Pissodes strobi. The sequence goes on along the minus strand of MU182287.1, from coordinate 153,623 downwards.
GACCTCAAAATTGCAGAATGTTTTTATACATGCAATCTATCATTTTCCACAGTTGAACATCCGTCTTTTATTGAGATGATCCAATCCCTTCGACCAGGTTATACACCCCCCCAACAGGAGACAAATTGCTGGAAACTTGCTGGATGAAGTTTATGAAAAAGAAATAAGGGAAGTTCTAATGCAGACCGAGGGAAATAGACCAGTTACTCTGATGTTCGATGGATGGTCTAGTGTTAGGAATGATCCAATTATATCGACAAGTATTTGCACCGGAAGAGGTTCTTTTTTGTTATCTTCATTAGATTGCGTCGATGGCAAAAAACATCTAAATATCTTTTTGAAATCGAAGGTGCTATTAAACAATGTAAGGAATTATACAATAAAGACGTTTTTGCAATAGTAACCGACAATGAAAATAAAATGAAGAAATTTAGAAAAATGGTTGCAGAGAAATATCCCTCTCTACTAACCTATGGATGCAATGCACATTATTTGAATCTATTGGAAACAATTGTTTCGCCACAAACTGTCCTCAAACACTTGGTGGAAATACAGACATATATCAGAAAACATCCAGAGTTTCTTGACCAGCATATTATAAGAAAAATCGACGACATTAATTTATACAAAAATGCACTTGACTTAGAGCAACAACTACTGGCAGTTGGTACTACCTTAGATAAATTCCAGAGTGACCAAACCACTCTCGCCGATGCCGTCAACATCTGGCTAGATTTATTAAACAAACAACGTCTAAGCCCCTATATTGAAGACATTAAAAAAGGAAGCAATACAACCCTTCCATTTTCTATGTTTTTTAACTGATCCTAAATATATGGACAAAAATCTAGAAAATAAATACCAGGACGAGGCAGAGGCTTGGCTACTTGAGAATGACGAAGATTTCTTCCAAGGTTATCTATTTTTCCGAATTAAGGATGAAGATATTTATCAATCACCACTTTTTAAGGAAAGTGTAATAAAAAACATGCCTGCATTCAAATGGTGGTCAATTGTAAAAACTAAGATTACTACTCCAGCTCAAAATTCAGATCGTATTTGGGCGAACATGGCCGCGTTTTTTGCAAACCTACATTCATGCCCTGCGAGTTCTGCAGTTCTAGAAAGGACCTTCAGTGTGGACTGATCTTCGGAATAAGTTACTGCCCGATAAAGTAGAAAAGCTTGTAAAAATGATAAAAATTAACCACATTAAAAAAGAGAAAAAGTTGTTTTAGGTTTTTAATTATTATTTTTATTTTATTTTGTTCCTAATGAATAAGCCGTTTTGTATTTTATATTTTAATGTAAAATTTTTTTGAAACTTAGGAATAAGAATATAAAGACTGATCTATCAGTACCTGTCTGTTTCCAAGTGAAATATATTTTATTTTGTTCCTAATGAAAAAGCCGTTTCGTATTTTCTATTTTAATGTAAAATGTTCTTGAAACTTAGGAATAAGAATGTAAAGACTCATCTATCAGTACCTGTCTGTTTCCAAGTGAACTACATTATATTTTGTTATTAAATACTATATAAAAATGATCTCGATTTTGTCTAATTTTTTTATAAGCACCTCAAATTCTTTGGGCTTTTGTATGGGTTTTTGTGTTGGGTTTTTGTATAGGTCGTTGGGTGGGTTTTTTAAATGGAGTTTTTCGTTTTGCCAACCCTGTATTTCAGTTTCTTCTTTAACCAATTGCGAAGAATACGCACGAAGACTTAGCTCTCTGCTCAGGACTTACACCTGCTATAAGGGATACAGATTTTCAGTAGTTTTTTGTCATTACCTTATGATAATAGTACCCAATACAGAATAAAGCAGACACTGTACTCTAACATAAGTTTTTACTTTACTGATAATATTATTTTTTTTTGTAGAATAATGTTTGGCAATATTATTATTATGATTTGACATGTAAAATTCATTTACTGACTTGAGACTTGGGAATAAAAAACAATTTTTCTGGGTAGAGGTGAAACGCAAAAAGGGGGATACAGTGACATTATTTGCCCTAAGAAAAGAATTGTCGTCAAGGGCGTCACTTACCTTTTTGCGTGAGAGCTCTATGTTTTTTTATTTCCGTAATTGATAATCTGACCAAACACAGGTATGACCTATCCAACATCGTAATAAAAAAAATCTCACTAAATCAGTATCTACGTATTTTTGAAAAACTACAAAAAGTTTAAAAAAAAACTAAGTTCCTAAATAATGTTGTTAAATTTTACGATATAAATGCAATCTTACCAAAAAATTTCGTATCTCTTTGATCACAGGTACAAAATCTACAACAACTTTAATACAAGTGATTTTCTAATTTCCGCTCCTGAAAAAATTATAAATGCTAGTTACGTCTGTATGTGACATAGAAGACATGTTTAAACAAAATAAGGTTATGTTTGTTTCTTTTTTAAATTTGACTTAGTTTTGCTTAGTTGCACCCCCGGAGCGAGCGAAGCGAGCGGAGGGCCTTGCGTGAAGTGAAACATTAGACATTCTAAAAAGTAAAAACACGCTCTAAGTCCCGCCCAATTGCCAGTACTACTTATAAACCTGATCGCTAGAGGCGAGTCATTTGTATCATTCTTTTTTATTTTTCAACTAACATGATAAAGAAAAAACTTTACTTTTTATTATAATTGCAAAAATACTTAATTTATTATAGAATATGTATCAAAATAAAGCGTAATTTTTAGGAATTAAAAATATTTTCACAGCTTACCATTGGCGCACCATGGTATCTATCATCTACCATCTATACAGGGTGCAACAAATTCGCTTCTCACTATTGGGATCTTGTAAACGGTACGAGATACAGCAAAGTTTAAATTGGGGCAAAGTTGCACAATTTAAAGGACATTGATATGCCGTTGAGAAATTTAGAAAATTCCGACTACTTCCGGAGATATCCGTAATAAACCGAAAAATCAGCTATTTTATTTTTATTTTTTCTTGACTTTATTTCAAGAGATAATATAAAATGAATTTAATATTATTATTGTCACTTTTTCTCCTTTATAAGTTGGCAGTATCAAATTTTAAATCTGACGTTTCGTGTCCGGGCCCTCATCATCAAATTAATTTTTTAAAATACGGACCTGGTTTTTTTATTTAATTTTTTAGAAGCCTCTGGTCTCCTTAAACCAATGACGTATTACACTTATCAATAAATCAACAAATCTAGATTTTTTCCGTAAGAGATAATGTGTTAGACAGAGATGGGGCGATCTTTTTGACCTGATTACACTTATGAGAATATTTGTTACCGCTATTGGAAAAGTGTGATACATCGTTGGTTTTGAGGGACCAAAGGCTTCTAAAAAATGAAATAAAAAATCCAGGTCCGTATTTAAAAAAATTAGTGATTGGGGCCCGGACACGAAATGTCAGATTTAAAATTTGATACCGCCATCTTATAAAGGAGAAAAAGTGGCAAAAATAATGTTAAAATGATTTTATATTATCTCTTCAAATGAAGCTGATTTTCGGTTTATTACGGATATCTACGAAAGTAGTTGGAATTTTCTCATTTTCTAAACGGCATATCAATGACCCTTAAATTGCGCAACTTTGCCCAAATTTAAACTTTGCTGTATCTCTTACCGTTTACGAGATCCCAATAGTGAGAAGCGAATTTTTTTCACCGTGTAGAGTACCTGACTTTATTATTCACAGGTTATTTTTCTAATACAAATACTCTAATTCAATTACTTTCATCAATGTACAGGTTTATCCAACGAGGACTAGACAAGGCGATTTTTTGACTTTCCCTGTACTTTTATAAAAAAAAAACTGAAATAGCCACCTTATGTAATTTTCTACGGCGAATTCGAATGTTCAGCAAAAAACAATTGAACATCAAATAAAAATGCTAGGGGTCACTTTGATATATTTTTAAATGAGATGTCATACTTTTTTTTAATGTGCTTATCCGATTTCTCATATAAATTTTGATCTAAAATGATGGATTTTCAATTAAAAAACGCATTTTTTCTTCAGTTTTAAATTTGGAAAATGTTCGTCTACCGTACGATTCATACCTGATAGATGGATACCCGTTTGACCTGTTCAACCTTTAACCTGCTTTAAAGCGGCCGTCAGTCAGACCAAATAAACAACTTTCAAATTTCTATACTATATTTTTCACGAATTAGTTACAAATAATGAAATATTCTTTAGAAGAACGACTAAGTGTAATAAAATTATATTACAAAAGTGGAGTGAATGCTCGACAAATACAAAGAACATTTCTTGAGTTTCCAGAGACACATTTCAGTAGATACAATTCTCAGAATTAAGACCCTATTTGAAGAAAGCAAGACATTGAAATATAAGCCAAGAAAGATGAAAAGGCAGAATAGAAGGAATAGAGCCATTGTTCAATATTTTACTATAAATCCGAAGAGTTCTATTCCGCAAGCGATACGAGAAGTAAGGCATGGTCCAGGACTCCGGAGAGTAAGCTATGGAACAGTTAGCTTATGTTAGCTAATGTAATTTTATATCTGCCTAGTCTATCCCATATATTCCAGTAATCTTGTACTAGCTGGATCTCAATAGTACAGTGTGAGTGGGACTCACATATTGTTAACAAATTAAATTTTCTCTCATTATAGTAGCGCTCTTCATATTACTAGTAGATACTAAAAAAATAACTAGGAGGGTATTGACTGAATATAAAGACATTGAGTGAAAAATAGGTTTGACATTGTGCTATGCAGCGGTCTGAAAAGACAAGAAACCTTCATAAACTCCAAGGCCCTTATAAATATACTTACATTTTTCACCCGCATCTTCGGCATAAGGGTTAATTTCAATGAGAAGCGCGTCCTTTTTAACAAATAAGTCGTACATTTTCAACAACATTTCAGCAGTTTTATCTTTTTGTGATTCAAGTCCAACTTTTACAGCAACCTTTTCAGCTTGTTCTTTGGTTAATCCCTTTATTACATCCACAGGCTCATAGAGAATTGCATCAGGGTTCTCAGCTGCTACTTCCTCAATATTCACACCCCCTTGAGACGAAGCGATAATTACAGGACCCTAAAAATATTTTATTTTAAGTAAAAACTATGTTTAGTCCATATATTTAATTGATAAATACTAGCAGAAAATGTAAATTGCTTCTTTCAATTCCAAATATCTGTTTATTGAATTACTACAGCTAGAAATTGGAATTGCAATACTTTGTGTAACATCACTGTCAGGTTGGTATACTAGAAGACGTACTTCATACATGTTTCAGAATTTAATCTCCGCCTCCCAGTATATCAATGCAGTAGGTAATAGTAACGTGTTACGTTTTTCCCGTGGGTTCTGATAAAAGTACAACTTTTACTATTAACCCAAACTAATACTCTGTTTATACTCTACCACTGTATACAATTAAACACACTAAACTACTCTTATAACTTTACAACTAATAGCTCTTTACAATTCAACACTCAATGATTAACTAACTCAACACGCTTTCTGCTAGCTGCTTATATACAAACTAAAATCTATCACGAATAATATACTACTGGCAGCTTCGGAGTGGATTAATTCACTGCACAAATTCGACACGAAAATCTACACAGCATATACCAGCTACTCATCTAGAGCCGACATCCTTTAATTTGGGAAAGTCAATAACCAAATTTTGCAAATTTTAGAAGAGGGCTATGACTCAATATTGTTTTAGACGTCTGGACATCTGAATAATACTTTTGACAGTTCGTTTAATTTAAAATGATAATATGCTTTTTTATCGTCTAAAATCCGTTTAAAAACGATTTTAAATGGCAAAAGTGTATAAAAATCCGAAAATTCGGACTTATTTAGGACGATAGCAGTGGCTTCGGACGAATTTGTCGTGGACTTCGAAGCAAAAATTGATTTTTAATTCAACCGTCCATTAAAAATAAGCAGTGCTATGGATCCAAATACACTGCGAATATAATACAATGAAAATCTAATACCGCCCTAGCGGCTAGCTTTTTAGAAGCGACATTTGAGTCGTTACAATCGTGGCCGTCCTGGATTAGCCTGCTCCTCAATGCGCACGGGTTATAATGTCACATCGCGTTTACATATTTCGTCCCATTTGCCGAGATTTACCCTCATACCGCCGCGTAAGATGTTTATACATAAGAAATATGTAGGTCAAACTATAGAAGATCCATATAAACTAAATTCAAAGAATACATAGCTCATTTAGAGTATGACAGAAAATAAAAATCTAGTGCCGAGCAACATGAGGTTCAGAACATGTTTGCTATAGAATTTAATTCAGCAAATTGTATATCTGCCAAAGAATGAATGTAGAAATGCAATTATTTTTAAAAAATCGCCATCTTGGCAGCTTTAATGCTCATTTTTAATTGTGCATGATGACTATGTTATTTAATTTTATTGTTTGATTTTGTAGTCTAACACCACTGTTTGTCATTAGTTTTTAGTACTCTGTACAAATAAACACATATATAAATGTTCATAACTACATAATAACATTTAAAATGCATCAGAAAAACGACTACTTGCAGATACTTACAGCAAAGGCTCTTTCCATCATTACCGCAAAATAAAACTCTTTCCTTGGAAATTTACGTTCAGCAACCATTACTGCATTACATATTCGTCCCTTTTCCCCAGTTTGCTTTGTTACTAGGTACTGGCCCAGCATTTGTCCAGCAATGTCTTCTGCTTCATCGGGACTAAACATAAATTAATGTTATAATATATCCATTACGACTAGATGAGATCCTACTTAAAAAGATGTATAATTTCATTATTGAATTAAACAGTGCATTTTCACATTGTTAATAGTTTACATAATAATAGAAACAGGAAAAATATGAAAGGTTTACATGGGGCAAGCAATATAAGTACAAAATGATCACCCCTATCCAAGATCACATCTCTGACACAAGTTTCACTATTGCACTACCCCTGCGATTTATCCTTCTAAAGCCACAATATAATTAGGTGCTTACAGCTTAAAAAGATCATGATAAAAATGGAACTGGCCAATAATTTGAAAGTTGGTCAAGATCACCACTTCTCAGCACAGTGGCGGCTGGTGGGAAAATATTACAGGTGTTCTGCATAAAAGTATGCCGCCGAAGTCCCAACGCGAACAAATGGGGGCGACACCGAGATACCTTCTTTGGCGTCTGACTGCAGAATTTCTGCGATATATATAATTTACCAAAATAAATAGCTTGTAATTTTTTAGGGCGCATTTCCTCAATAATATAGTCCGTCTAGAAAGTATCCGGAATTTCATATTTTTCATAATTTTAATATATTTCTTTTTCGTAATATTCCAAGACAAAAGTAATGCATCAAACAGCATGGCAACACTATCTGTCAAACATTGTTGATTGTAAGCAGGCTTAAGATTTGTGAAATAATGTCGAAAGGGAAAAAAGAAGGGAGGTAGAATCTTTGTATAGAAAAGGTGTTCGAACGTTATAAAATTGTCTAATTGAGTGGACTCGAAAAAAACGCAGTATATGAGACAATAAAGATGATAAAAAAGGCACAAAAAGGCATAGACCAGTTTCCAGAAGACCGCAGAGGATTTGTGGAAACATTTAAAACGCTCTAACGGCCTTGGAACTACAAAATCCGCTCATAAGTTTCCAAAATTTAGAATGCTACATATCAAGTAAACCAAAATCCCTAGAATGATACTGATTTTGTGAATGTTTTCAAAAAGATTATTTCAGCAATGTTCTTATACCTGACTAGTGACAATCGAATATTACCAACCGAATATTCCCATAAATTCTGTAACTTACGGTAATATTCGATCACCCTCAAAGGAATATTCGTTTTTGGGTAACATATTACGGTTATATTACCGAGAACATTCCCGGTAATACTTCGAATACATTCGTGATAGCTTCTGTGCAAAATCTATGAATTGTAAGTTGGTGTCCACGGTCACGAAACTTAGTTAACCAACCGGGACGCTTTTCTGTTCTTGATTTTTGCTCGGGGCCTGGCCAGCCAGCAAATATAGAATTGAAGAGGAAGAAGCGTATGTGGAAGTGAACATAACCCACTGAACTATACATTACTTTACAATTCAGTGACATAACTGAACCTCGATTTTTTTGGCTCTCATCACTCATTAAAAATCCCCGGCGTTCTAGTATCGTGCACTTCCCCCGCTTTTGCTTGAAATCGCACAAGCCACAAGCACACAGTCATACTTGTGCTGCATCGTGGCGTGTTTTCGGTCAGCAGTCGTAAGTAGTCGACGCATTCGCTGCTCTTTGTTTCTACTTGTTTATGCGGTTGTGGTCAAAGTGCTAAGTGCTACTTATAAAAATATAAGATATGTCTAAATATAAGGGACCGATATGGAAATACTTTAAGGAAAGGTCAATAAATGGGAAATATTATTACGACTGTATTTTTTGTGGTCAAAAATATGTAAAAAAGGCAACCAGGATGCAGGAGCATTTGGCTAAATGTCAAAAATGTAAAAGAAAAATTTTGTAAAAAATATAGTACAGGTGAGGTGCTTTTGCTTTTTAAAACATTTTCTCTATATATTTAAAAAAAACTTATTTATAACATACGCTACTATATAAATGTAATACAATAATTCGAAAAACGCTTTAAAGTCCAGGGACTTCGTCTCAAGGTATGGTTCCGCTTGTGCGTCCGACGCATGCAGTGGCTGCATGCAGCGATCGCTGCGTTCGACGGAGAGACTCCTCATGCGGAATTACGAACAAGTGGTTCATCTTGTGCGGCGGACTGCTGCGTCGCACAAGATGAACCACTTGTTCGTAATTCCGAATAAGGAGTCTCTCCGTCGAACGTAGCGACCGCCGCATGCAGCCACTGCATGCGTCCGACGCACAAGCGGAACCATACCTTCAGTCGTCTCAAATGGATTCTGAAAGCGTAAGTAATCTGGCGAGCGCTAGTACAAGCACAGCATCTTTATCCAGCGTATATCCACTTGAAAAATGTATAGATAAAACTAATAATGTTGAAAAGGTGAGGCATAAAAATACATTCACACTTTGATTATAGTTGTTATGTTTTTAGGGTTTAGTAATAAAACATAAGAGCCAAAACACATCAATATATGTATTAGAGCCCAGAGCAAAGCATTCTAATTATTTTCAGAAACGTTTTGATGAAAAACTGTCACACGCTATGCATTCATCTGGCTCTCCAATACAGATGGTAGAAAACATATACTGGAAAGAATTTTTTTAAAGCCATTAAACCATCCTATAGATTGCCAAGTAGGCATGAGTTATCGCATAAATTACTGGATGCAGAGTATGAGTCACTGCAGGGTGATGTTTTGACTAAAATTTCTACTGCTGAAACTGTATCTGTTCAGTGTGATGTGTGGTCAAATATAAGGTATGAATTTGAATTATGATAATTTGGTTCTAATCTCTAATATAAATTATTACGGTGCAAGTTACAAAAAAAAGTGGTTCAAGTTAATAATAAATGTGTTCCTTTTAGAAATGAAGCGGTCTTAAACTTCGTTGTAACAACCCCAAGGCCGGTTCTTATGAAAACCATGACTACAGGTGCAAAAAGTCATACCGGAGAGTACATTGCGCAGGAAATACGACAGTGTATAACAGAAAATGGATCAGAAAAAATTATGGCTATAGTATCAGATAACGCTGCAGCCATGGACAAAGCAATATAACAACATATTCTTGCGTAGCGCATGGTCTGAATCTTTTAGTGGGAGAGATTATGAAGCTTAATTCTTTCAGAAATGTAGAGTCATCTTGTAAAGAAATTATTAAAGAAATAGATCAATGGATCTCACAAAAATTTGGCCTGTTTCAACAAAATTCAATTAGATAAATATCATAAAGTAAGAAGTCTAAAACTCCTAGTCAAAACTCGTTGGGGGTCAATTTTATATTGTGTGGAAAGTTTGATTATGACTAAAGAATCCTTACAAATATTAATTGTCAGTCAGGAGAGTGAGGGGTAAAATTTTCTAAAAATATTAGAGACCACATTTTGGATAACGATATTTTCTGGGTAAGACTTGAAAAACTACAAGGTATCCTGAAACCTGTAAATAAATGGATAACGATTTTAGAAGGCGATGCAGCAAGAATTTCTCAGGTTTTTATAGCTCTAACGCAAATTGAGGGTTATATTAATGATAATGTTAAATCGTTACCCATAAAATCCAACGAAGAAAAGGATCTCATTTCCCTGTTTATAAAAAGAAAAGATTTTATCTTAAAACCTATCCATTTAACTACCTATTTATTGGACCGTTGCGTTGTTTTAATCAATCCGAATTGGAGCTAAATAATGAACAGCTATTACAGCAATACAGTTCATAGACAATTTGATTTCAAACCATCCTGTTTTAAGAACACAAAGAAACTATTATTCTTGAGGTTACAAACTACTTAGGCAGGAATGATATATCGAGTATCAATTTTGTGTGGGAAAGTGCCAAAAAGTCTGACTGCATTACTTGGTGGAAAGGCATTTGTAATAAAACCAAACTTAAAAATGTAGCTGTTGCCATTCTAGGTTACCACCATGAATAGCTGCTACAGAAAGGTCGTTTAGTATCTATTCTTTTATTCACTATAAAAAAAGAAATAGGTTGACTACAGAAAGAGCTGGAAAACTTTTATATATTGCTCATAACTTAAAACTTTTGGATTAAAACATGCCTGCGCCTGCCAGTTCATATTATAGAAGAGGGAAGTATTGAAGTAAATAATAATAAAACTGCTAATAATGATACCTTTGATGATGGCAATAGCGGTCTAAGGTCAACGAAACAGACAATAAAGAGGCAAAGGCAAATTGATCATAAAAGTGATAGTTCTTCTGACTCATATTTGGCAGACGACTTTTGAGTTCAAGATACTAGCTCGAGTATTGGAGAAGAAAATTTGTCCGATTTGGAAAATATTTAGGTTCTCTGATGTATGTCCATTAGTTGATAGGTTGCCACTAGTCAGTGCTCCGTCTCTTCTAAATAGACTGTTTCTTTTTAAAATATTTGTATTTCTTTATTTTCATCTGTTTCGATTTTATTTGTAGGTATGTAACAAAATATATTATGTCACGTTATTTAGGTTAAAATTGTTGTCACATCATACATATTATTATAAAATAAATTAATACAAAATGGTTCATCCTGGGCTCAATTTTAAATATACAATTGTGAAATTTTGTTTAATAGTATATTTTTGAACAAGGATAATAAATTACCTACCAAGTATAGTCTACCGCTAAAAAAAAAGTTTAATTTCCTAAATTTCTCCTAAATTATGGTAAGTTCTCGTAATTAACGAATATTACCGACCAAAAAAAAATTACGGTAATTTTTACATCACTATATCTGACGAAAGTTGTTTCCAGCTTTGTGTAACTCACCTATAAATCTTTTTAAGAGAACATGTTACAGCCAAAATTCCTAAATTTCCAGTAATGGTTTGGGGAGTAATATCACAGCGTGGTACTACACCTCTCTGTATAGTTGATGGTACCGTTAACAGTGCAAAGTATTGTGCCATTATAGAAGGTTTTCCAAACGAAGCGGTTTATGTTTCCAGAGGGGTGGCATATTCAGTAGTATAATGCACATATATATAGACAGGTCGTCTATATTTAAGCTTGAATGCAAGAACACCAATTGGCAACAAATTCATAGCAGCAGCTTCACCCGATCTCAGTCTCATTGAAAACACATTATGGGGACTAACAAACATGAAGTGGAACAGTAATGCCCCAAAGTAACACATATTTGATTCGGTCAGTTTTACACCTGGACCACCATCACCGAGCATTATGACGGTTACCTAGTTTCGGGTTTATCTGGACGTATAGGGAAGCGTTTAGAGATAAATGGAGGTTGTATATGTAAATAAGATGAAGTATTTATTGTAATTTTATAATTCAAGTAATAAAAATTGAAACAGAAAAAATTTAATTGTATTTTCGGTTTTCCGGATACTTTCTAGACATACTATAAACCGTATTTCATTTTGAACTAATACTGTCATATGAGATTAGGATATGAAACTTATTGTATAAATAAAATTATTATTATTGGAATCTTATTTTTTAAATATCAGGTCGATCCTATTCTTCCTTAAAACAAATTTATCAATGACTTTTTCAGTCCGCAATTTTTCGAATCAACTCTTTTTCAATGGAAGGCATTCCTAGCGCAGTTAAAGAATCCATTTTACCAACGTCTACAGTGCATACAATACAGGAGCCAACTAACAATAACAACAAAGAAAAACGACTCACCTACTACAAACAAGACAAATCAAATAATTAATAATTGTCTTTTCTAATTAACCATATAAAATGCCTAGAATGCTACATAGTTATATTTGTAAAAACCCGCAAGGACTGTCAGGAATGCAGCTAAATAACTGCCGAATTTTCCTTATTAAAATTAAATAGCTCATTTCCGCGTATTGACAACTGTATCATTCTTTAGGTTGAGAAGAACAGCTGTACACGAATAATACCAGTCCAGATAAGGGCATTCAAATATCGTAGCCAGGAAATTATATTAAATTTACTGGCAGTATGCGCATGTACGGAACATAGTAATGAAACAATCTTTGTATATCATGCAAAATTTAATCCAAAAGG
>MU182287.1:72852-130988 GCA_016904865.1 Pissodes strobi | reverse complement strand
TTTTTGTGCTACCCTATAGAACTAGCCGCCCCGCCGTGCCCCTCGCTCCTCTGTCTGTATGAATCATCGACCGGCCCGCCGCGAAGTTTCGGGATAGCTGGAATTATCTCGATGGCCTCGTCGAGATCATATAGAGTGGCCTCGGAATACTTCCCGAATATTCGTGATAGATTTGAGATTATATATAAGCAGACCTAAATCGGAGAGTTCAGTTCAGTTAATCATTGAGTGTTGAATAGATATTAGTTGTAAAGTTATAAGAGTAGTTTAGAGTGTTACATTGTATACAGTGGTAGTGAATAAAAAGAGTATTAATTGAAAATAGCAAAGTTGTAATTCTGTTAAGAACCCACGGGAAAAACGTAACAATATTTTTTAACCAAGTGTTGACATAATTTAGGCAACCTAAAATTATTTTCTTTCAGACGTGATAAAATTGAATGTTATAATTGTTGACCGTAATATATTGAATCTTGAATCTTTTAGTTGTAGTACTCGATTGTATTTTAACATGGAACCCTCATGCAGTAGGCTCATGTTAAGAAACTTTAAATGTATACCTAATTGTTATTTTAGGTGTCCTCTTGTTTCTATATCAGGATTACCTATTAGTACCATTTGCTTTTAATAAAGATAATTTAAAATAGTAAATCAAATGTTATTGCCATACTTATTTTTAACAATTTCTTTTGCATTTCAATATGTAATATTGCCTTATTGGTGTGTGTGATTTATAGTAAATTACACAATTATCTTGTGTTTTTTATTATTTTATCCCTCCCTTCCTTACCGGTAATAAAAAATATGTAATAGTATAGAGTTTTGGGTCAAAACCCAATCAATAACAAACATGTTTTATATAATTGCCTCTTCAAAAATTAAAATTTTCAATTAGGTATTTAATTTAACTATTTTTATAATGAGTTCAACTCATTTGGATGCTTTTTAAATGTATTGAAATCGTCTATAACAAAGCCTGTGACACAGCCTTAATTTGCAAATAATTTAAAAATTTGTCATTTAAATTACCAAAGTTTTGGTAGTTCAATTAATAGTTATGTCGTATTATGCATTAAAATTACATTTTGTAATTGATTTATAGCCACAAAATAAAATTTAATATCGATGTCCATATAAAATGCCTATTCTGACTTTTAAATTTTGATGATTAATGGCGGATGGGCGCGGGCTTAGGCTCCCGCTCAGCCGTGATCCCCCGGGGGGTATTTTGTGGAGTAGACGTGGTAAATATATCAGAAGTGGTATAGACTTCGCGTGCAATATGGAAAAGCGGTTGTGGTAAGGGCTACTCAACTAGTCCAAATTATTATATTATAAATAAGAAGTGTTTGCAAGAAGCGAATAAAAATAAGTAAAAAATTACTCAGAGAACAAACTGTAAGTACGCCATATACAAGTTTACGTGTTGACGAGTCACTACTGATGATTTTTGACCAAAACATGTATGATTAAGCGATCGTTTAGTAAAAAAATGTTTAATAGATACAAGTAGTTCTTGTAGACTTATAAAGATTCTGGCTGAAAAGTGAAATATGTCAAAAAAGTTTTATTTTATTATTATTTATTTATGGCATCCTTTACAGGGCATTGTGGAACTGCTACCAGGCAATTTGCCTGTGTGATTTGGTAGAATCTTCAGTAAGACGAGTATGTACTCCGAGGGATTTCGACTTTTGCACTTCTATTTAAAACTTATAACTGGCACATCTAAGATGGCGGTGAAAATTCTGCACACCGCTCAGACAAAAATGATCCCACGGGAACATCCGGTTCTAAGTACCGGCATGAATGGGGATTTTTTCATACCTTTAAAATGTTTGATGAGTGTTGGGGAAACACCCCAACAAGTGTATGAACTTGTCATTTTTCACCGGATAATTTGGTGATGTATGTATGTCTCATGAATGAGTCATGATTGGTACAACCCAATTTGTGCATTTAAATTAGCATATGCCAGTTCTTCAAAACCCCTTAGTCCAAACCTGGACGGACGATCCCTTAGTTCGAACCTGTACACCAGTACTGTCAGTATAATAGATTACAATATAGCAACTTTTCACTCGTAAAGGAAAACGTTTGTAATCGTTTTCAATTTAATGTATCCTTGTCTTAGTCTGTGTTGTGTGAGCAACCACGTGTCAAATAAAGAAAGAAAACAGTTTCTACCCTGTCATCTCAAATGAATTCGGTATGTGCCACCGCCCACTTTTTATGATGTGGTTTTGCCGCTAGGCGGCCAGCTCGAAGAAAGAAATTAATCAAGTCATTCAAGTCAGTGTGTAGCAAACGCTCAGCCGTGATGCGTCGGTCGTTGCACCGCTCCGCATGTTTTTAGCGCCCTAGCTCTGTTTAAGGCAACTCATTAGTGTGTCGCTCATTTTGTTAGTTATTTTCGTGTACTAGATCAGTCCCGTCCCTGCTCTCTAGCCTCTCAAAGTTCAGTTAAAACGTTCGCTTGAATAGCAGTAAAACGTGCTGTTCTCCTCTGGCCAAATGTCAAATTCCTTTTTGGCCCAATTTCTCTTCTTGTATGCAATATTAGAGAATATTTAGTGCAGCTCAGTTATCTTTGTCCAAGATTGGACAAATACCTCATTTGAGATTTTTTAAGCAATTCCTCGAATCCAGAAAGATAGCGTCCCATTTGGAAAATTGAACATAAGATGGCGGATTGACGACTGACATTCCTGGTCGAATAATTTCTGCAATCAAGTTTAACCCAATTCCAATTCCGAACTTATGGTTTCCGTAGAACAAACAAAAGCTAAGTTGGAAGGAAGTAAAATCTCTCCCCGTTGGAGAAAACTAACTGTATTAAATTAATTAAAGACAGAAAACTCATTTCAAATTAACCAATCAAGACTTTTTACTAGATATTAATAATTAAGAAACCTTTTGTAACATTAGTTCTTGAATGAACGAATAATTGGAAGTATTAGTTTAAGAATTGTACATATATTTATAAATTACGTCAAAGTCAAAATATATTTTTAAAATGTCTCGCTTCGGGAAATATTCCCCCGAATTACACTCGTGCACCAAAATAACCAGATAATTTTGCATTCGAGCGTGTTGTCTTAGAAAAACTGCATTCCGTCATTTTCATATTTTGGAAAAGAGCCACCTTCGGTGTCGGGCTCTTTCTTCAAAATATGAAAATGAACTTATGCAGTTTTTAGACAACACACTGTCATGCAAAATTATCGGTAATTTTGATGCACTTGTGCAATTACTTCCGAATACATGTTTCAATTCCTCTCACTACCTTATAGTAATACAGTTTAATAAAAGTGGTTAATTAAGATACCACACCCTTCTTTATGGTTTTAAACAATAATATAATCACTTGTTTATTCCGACCAACGAGTAACTATATAATTAAAATAGATGACTCATGCGGATATGTAAATGTTTTGCTTTTTGATAATTGTTTATCTTATGGTTGCGATTCTTCAGATAGCTACGTTTAAATTTAATAACACACAAACATTTCTGCCGTTGATGTTCAAAATAAAAAATCAATTAAATCTCAATATGATAAAATATGGCGAGGTATTCGAAAAAGAAAATAATCTACTGTTAAACTTGTTAAACGAGAATATGGACAGAACATCTTATTAAAATGCACATAGTTGTAAAGTAAAAAATAACGAATCTGTTTTATATAACAATTATCGTATGTCTACTCAACCTTGATGGCTTATTAGAGGATCTTTTACCTAATGGGATTATAAGAGAATCGGAATCCGCGTATGCCTACCCAATACTGATAGCAAAGTATATGTAAACTAGTAGCTCCTCTCCCCCAAATATTTTCTGCCAGCCGCCGAAAATCCGCAGATTATTGGCAGCATGTGGAGCGTTTTAGTTTAATCAGTCGTTCGTATCTAGGCAGAGTGTTCAGAACAGAGTCGGATTTGTGAAAATCCTTAATTTTATTTCTATTTTAATATTTTATTCGGACTGCGATGGAAATATATACGAAGCAATGAAAAATACAAAGGCAAATAGGAAAAATTTATAGTATGTGAATAGATATGTTAATAAAATTAGGTGAAGGAGGCGAGAAGACCGGAAAAATCGTCTAGTGTCAATTTTTTTTTTATAAGTACATATTATATAACGATAATAGAATGCTTTGTAAATATTAAATATATTTTGGCACTGTGAAACTAACTCAAAGTTGATTCGACGACAAACTCAAACTAACCAAATCTATTAAAATTGATTATAACGTATCGGAACCGGTTCAAATAACTAAAATAAGTTGAGACTAAGTGAAACTAGCCGAAAGTTGTTTGGACGACTAACCCAAAGTTGATTCGACGACTAACCCAAACTAACTAAATTTATTAAAATTGATTATAAGGTATCGGAACCGGTTCAAATAACAAAAATAAGTTGAGACTAAATGAAACTAGACGAAAGTTGTTTGGCTGACTAACCCAAATTAACCAAATCCATTAAAATTGATTATAACGTATCAGAACCGATTCAAATGATTAAAATAAGTTGAGACAAAGTGAAACTAACCAAAAGTTGAATCGACGATTAACCCAAAATAACCAAATCTATTGAAATTGATTATAACGTATCGGAACCGCTTTAAATGACTGAAACAAGTTGAGAATAAGTGAAAGTAAGCGAAAGTTGATTCGACGACTAACCCAAACTAACCACATATAATAGAATTGATAATGACGTCGGTATTGTAACCGTTTCAAATGGCTAAAATAAGTTGAGAATAAGTGAAACTAAACGAAAGTTAATTTGAACACTAACCCAAACCAACCAAATCTATTAAAAATTATTATAACGTATCGGAACTGCATCAAATGGCTAAAATAAGTGGAGAATAAGTGAAGCTAACCGAAAGTTGACTGCACTACTAACCCAAACTAACCAAATCTATTAAAATTGAATATAACGTAACGGAACCGGTTCAAATTATTAAAATAAGTTGAGACTATGTGAAACTAACCGAAAGTTCAATCGACGACTAACCCAAACTAACCAAACGTAATAAAATCATTATAACGTATCGGAACCGCTTTATATGACTAGCATAAGTTGAGAATAACTGACACCAACCGACAGTTGAATCGACGACTAACCCAAACTATCCAAATCTATTAAAATTGATTATAATGTATCGAAATCGATTCATATGACTAAATTAAGTTGAAACTAAGTGAAACTAACCGAACGTTGATTGGACGACTAACCCAAACTAACCAAATCTATTAAAATTGATTATAACGTCTCGGAACCGGTTCAAATGACTAAAATAAGTTGAGACTAAGTGAAACAAACCGAAAGTTGAATAGACGACTAACTTAAACTAGCCAAATCTATTAAAGTTGATTATAACGTATCGGAACTGGTTCAAATGAATAAAATAAGTTAAGACTAAGTGAAACTAACCGAGAGTTGAATCGACGACTAATCCAAAGTAATCAAATCTATTAAAATTGATTATAACGTATTGGAACAGGTTCAGATGACTACAATAAGTTGAAACTAAGTGAAGCTAGTAGAACGTTGCTTGTAGTCGCCCCCAAACTAACCCGAACTAACCAAATCTATTGAAATTTATTATAACGTATCGGAACCGCTTTAAATGACTAAAGTAAGTTGAGAATAAGTGAAACTAACCAAAAGATGAATCAACGACTAACCCAAACGAACCAAACCTATTAAAATAGATTATAGCGTATCGGAATTGGTTCAAATGACTAAAATAAGTTGAAACTAAGTGAAGCTAGTCGAAAGTTGATTGTAGTCGTCCCCAAACTAACCAAACTTATTGAAATTGATTATAACGGATCGGAACCGGTTCAAATGACTAAAATAAATTGAAACTATGTGAGGCTAATCGAAAGTTGATTGGACGACTAGCCCAAACTAACCAAATCTATTAGGATTTATTATAACGTATCGGAACCGCTTTAAATAACTAAAATAAGATGAGAATAAGTGAATCAACAACTAAGCCAAGCTAACCAGACCTATTAAAATTGATTATAACGTATCCGAACCGCTTCAAATGAATAAAATACGTTGAAACTACGTGAAGCTTATCGCAAGTTGATTGGATGACTAATCCAAAGTAACCAAATCTATTAAAATTGTTTATAACGTATCGGGACCGGTTCAAATATCTAAAATAAGTTCAGGCTAAGAGAAGCTAACCGAAAGTTGGTTTGGGGACTAACCCAACTAATAACATCTATTAAAATTGATTAGAACCGGTTCAAATAATTGAAATATGTTGAGACTCAGTGAAACTAACCGAAAGTTGAATCGACGATTAACCCTAACTAACCAACCTAATCCGGTTAGTCGTTCAATCAACTTTCTGTTAGTTTCACTTAGTTTCAACCTATTTTAGTCATTGGAAGCGGTTCAGATATTTTATAATCAATTTTAGTAGATTTGGTTACTTTGGTCTAGTCGTCGATTCTTTCGGATAGTTTCACTTTTTCTCAACTTATTTCAATCATTTAAAGCGGTTCCAATATGTTATAATCAATATTAATAGATTTGGTTAGTTTGGGTTAGTCGTCGATCCAACTTTCGGTTAGTTTCACTTATTCTCAAGTTATTTTAGTCATTTAATGCGGTTCCGATACATTATAATCAATTTTAATAGATTTGGTTAGTTTGGGTTAGTCCTCGATTCATTTTTCGGTTTGTTTCACTTAGTCTTAACTATTTCAATCAGTTGAACCGATTCCGATGCGTTATAATCAATTTTAATAGGTTTGGGTTAGTTGTCGAGTCAACTTTCGTTTAGTTTCACTTATTCCCAACTTATTTTAGTCATTTAATGCGGTTCCGATACGTTATAAATAATTTTAATAGATTTGGTCAGTTTAGGTTAATCGTCGATTCAACTTTCGCTTAGTTTCACTTAGTCTCAACTTATTTTAGTCATTTGAACCGGTTACCATACGTTATAATAAATTTTAATAGATTTGGTTAGTTCTCGTTAATCGTCGAATCAAGTTTCGGTTAGTTTCACTTAGTTTTAACTTATGCCTTAGTCATTTGAACCGGTTCCAACACGTTATAATCAGGTTTAATAGATTTGGTTAGTTTGGGCTAGTGGTCGAACCAACTTTCCGTTAGTTCACTTATTCTTAACATATTTTAGTCATTTAAAGCGGTTCCGATACATTATAATCAATTTTAATAGATTTTTTTAGTTTAAGTTTGTTTTCCAATAAACTTTCGGTTAGTTTCACTTAGTCTTAAATTATTTTAGTCATCCGATACGTTATAATCAATTTTGATAGATTTGGTTAGTTTGGGTTAGTAGTTCAATCAACTCTCGGTTAGCTACACTTATTCTCAACTTATTTTAGTCATTTCAAGCTTTTCAGAATACATTAAAATCAATTTTAATAGATTTGGTTAGTTTGGGTTATTCGTCAACAACTTTCGGTTAGTTTCATTTAATCTCAACTTATTTTAATTATTTGAATCTGTTCCGATACATTATAATCAATTTTAATAGATTTGGTTAGTGTGGGTTAGTCCTCCAATCAACTTTCGGTTAGCTTCAGTTAGTATCAGCTTTTTTTAGTAATTTGAACCCGTTACGATCCGTTATAATCAATTTTAATAGATTTTGTTAGTTTTGGTTAATCGTCGAATCAAGTTTTGGTTATAGTCTAGGATCCCGCTGCAGAATTAGTGTATGAATCGAGTACATGCTACGAACCTAATTTTTACGCATATTTATTATCAGAAGAATATGTATCGACTAGGGTTGCCATCAAAATGTGGCCGCTAGTATTTTTAATTAAATTATTTTTAATTGATTTTTCGGAAAAAATGTAATGACTTGTTTTTAAAATAAAATATCGCCCACTTCACGGCAATATATATAAAGACTCTGAAAAATCACGGCTGCCGTTGCGCACTTGGCCGCACCTCTTCGCAGCCAGGTGTAAACAGGTATAATTCTGATATATTTTTACGTTCATAACGTACATTTAATATATCTATATCAAATTAAAGCTAATTTTTTTCTGATTATTATGATATACGGGTGCCTAATTTAATCTGGCCGAAAATAAGGGTTACTGGCTGCTAAAGATGGTAAATATTGAAGACAGAGTGAAAGAGAGCTAGCGCGTAACATCACCAGTCGGACGAGGACAGAGATTTCCAGCTTGACGACGTTTTATAGCCATTGCGCATGCGTCGGATGCTAGTGTTCTCTCCTGACCAACTGCAACATTCTTATTCTAACTTGAAAACCAATATTGATAAAACTTTGTTCAAAAAAAACTCCGGAAGTACAATACATATCATATTTGATAGATATTTAACGCCTTCTATTAAAGATAGCGAACGACAAAATCGAGAAGGAATTGATATTCCATACACAATTAATGACCCTTTGCAAACAAGGCCCAATGATTTTTTAAAAAGCTTGAAGAATTTTCGGTTTAAAGAAGCCCTGGTAAAATTCTTAGCAAATTATTGGGCTGATGATTTTTTTGCTCCAGTATTAGGAAATAAAAAAAATTATATTACTGTTGGAGAGCAATGTTTTTCATATTGTTCTGCTGTAAATCTCGTAGTGCAAACTGAAGAAACTGAATTTGAATGTAAACATGAAGAAGCTGATACAAGGATTGTTTTCCACATAAGCAAAGTACCTGAAAATTCAAAAATTCTGGTGAGAGCATCAGACACCGACGTTTTAATAGTTCTATTAGATAATATGCATAAATTTCCTAATTTGCAAATTTGGCTGGCGAACAATGCATCAAAATAGTTATTTATGCAACAAGTGTGTAAAGTGAATCTTTTTTTATGAATGGGAATATTGTCGCATGAGCCGTAGGCGAATGCGACAATCCCATGAATAAAAAAAGGGTACTTTACACATGAGTAGCATACAAAATTTTTTCTACTATCAAAAAATATATGAAAAAATTAAAATAATATTATACTACTTTACGCACTAGTGCGTAAAATAAATTATTTTACACACTAGTGCGTAAAATATATTATTTTACGCACTGTCCTAAACGTCAAAAAAATATGTCAGTAAACGTCAAAAAATATGTCAGCTTTACTTTACGCACTAGTGCGTAAAATAACTTACTTTACGCACTGCACATTAAAAAGGCCTATTTTACGAATCTTAGAGAGTGCGTAAAGTGAGTATTTTACGCACGGTAGTAGAAAAAAGTAATATTAAGGACGAAGTTTACATTAACTGTACGGACTTATCAATAAAATTAGGTGCGACTCTATGTCTTGCTCTTCCCGCTATCCACGCGTACACGGCTTGCGACTACACGGCTGCATTCTTCAACAAAGGGAAGGTTCGGCCCTTTACTTCATTTATGAAGTATCCACAAATTCAACAAATTTCTGCATCTTTGATGAATCCTAATGACATATTTAATGAAACTAAAATTGATGCAGTCCAGGAGTTTACGGGCCTTATGTATGGACTTCCAAATTGTAAAAGTGTAAATGCCGCAAGATTTATATTATTTGACAAAATGTACTCTTCAAAACAGAATAATGAAAAATTTATGAAAAGAATTAAAGATTTCGACCCATCGCATATTCCACCATGCTGGAAATCTTTGAAACAAAAATTGTTGCGGACAATCTTTGTTAATTCAATGTGGTTAAATGCTACTGAGCCGAATTGTATCAAGTTCAGTGCGGAAAATAATGGCTGGCTGTTAGCAGATGGTTTCCTGAAACCAACATGGTTCCTGGGATACTCAACTCCAACGCAAGTTGAGAGTGTGCTATGTGATTCCACGAACAAATCTTCCGATAATGATGACGATGAAAGCGATAGCTCCGATGATAGTATAAGTGAAAGGTCCGATTATTCAGATTTTTAAATGAGAGTCAGGAAAATATAAGATACATTTTTTTTAATGTTTAATTTACTTGAATGTGTAATTTATATGTTGAATAAAATTTAATATTTTTGTTGTAATTTTGAAAGAAAAACATTTCTTTTGGAGTATATTTATTAAGCCGTCTCTACTACTATTTGAACCGGTGGCTGAGAACACTAGCATCCCACGCATGCGCAATGGCTTTAAAACGTCGTACAGCTGGCAATCGCTGTCCTCGTCCGACTGGTGATGTTACGCGCTAGCTCTCTTTCACTCTATCTTCAATATTTACCATCTTTAGCAGCCAGTAACCCTTATTTTCGGCCAGATTAAATTAGGCACCCGTATATCATAATAATCAGAAGAAAATTAGCTTTAATAGGCTATTGATTATGTCTTAAAAAACAGGGCAATAAGGAACTAAGACGTTTACGGGTTTTTATTACAGGAATCGATCAATGGGTTATAAATGAAGAAAAAAACCGCGGAGTGCTATTAAATTAGAGGGTGGAACTTGAAGATAGGGATGAAAAACCACTCCTTTTGGTTTTTTCAATATATGTCGTAAACAAACCAAAATTTCGATATATCTCATATGAAACTTTTTGTAGAGCATCAAATTTCCCATCGGAAAATCATTTTTTGAATAATAAAAAAAAATTTATGCCGAAACAGGCGAAACAAACTTGAAAAAAAAAACAAAAATTTCGATTTTTTTATCTTTTTTGCTTTTTCGGCTGTATCTTTTTTTTGGGCTTAGATAGGTATAGGGATTGCTTCAGATAAAAAAAATAGATTAAATTTCCTTTAAAATGGTGGGTGGAACAATTTTCTTGCATGAAAATTGACCGCGATCTGGCCATTTGAACCTTGCTGTTTTTTTGGCATTTCATCCCTCTTGTACGAATATTGTTTTTGTTCGCATTTTATTGAAAAAATTACTGTTTTACTCAATTAAAAAAGTTTTTTTACGTTTATTATTTAGTAATACATGACAAGTACGACAAATTAATGTTTGGAACAATGGTGCTATTACATTTCAACAATACATATTGTCAAACTGCATATCGATATCATCATCTATGTCTTTAGTAATGTCGTCTTCTGCAATATCAGTTTCTTGTATATTGTCACAATTAATCAACATGCATTCTTTACAAAAAAAATGAGCAAGCAATATTCATCTTTCTGCAACCACAGTTACCATGGCAACCTGTACCTGTAGTGCAACCACAAGTAACTTTTTTCAGCAAAATCTCTGGCGCTGGAGGTGCCGTTGTGCGAATCGCAATTAATCCGTACTTGGACCTTTTCCAACCCCAACTCAGAGGGTCCAAGATATTTCCTTTCCACTGCTGCATTTGACGATGTCCTCAAGACATGCTGTTGGATAGCATCACGTGCTGGTGGTAATTGCGTCAGAGAAAGCTTGGCATTTTTAGACAGCTTACAAAACATTAAAAATCGGCAGTTGCTCAGAGTCATGTTGGTCTTTGCTCCATACAAACAAGCTGCAATGTATTCCGATGCAAAGGTAATATCTTGTTCAGTTGCATTGTCACGTAAGAATATTTCCATGTATAGCTCAAGGCATACACTGTTTTTAGTTATAAAATTCATAATTTTTTTGCCAATGTTATAGAAAGCTGAAGTCGTATCACAACCACTGTAGGCATGAATAAATCCTAGATACTTCTGCAAATGAGGAAAATTAAAACTATTTCTATCAAACAATTTTGACGCTACTTTACCGATGTGTGGTTTCCAAAAATATACATTATCATTTTGCCTAGGTGATACAGTATGTTAGAATGAACGAATTCTAATAGAGATTTAATCAAGAATGCGTTGTCTCTAAACTAGGGTTTTTTCAATAAAATTCAAACAAAAACAATATTCGTACAAGAGGGATGAAGGTTCAATGGTCATATCTCGGTCAATTTTCATGTAAAAAATTTGTTCCGCCCACCATTTTAAAGGAAATTTAATCTATTTTTTTTTTATCTAAAGCAATCCCTATACCTATCTAAGCCCAAAAAAAGATACAGGCGAAAAAGCAAAAAAAAAATCAAAAAATCTAAATTTTCGCTTTTTTTTTTCAAGTGTGTTTCGACTGTTTCGGCATAAATTTTTTTTTTTTAATATTCAAAAAATGCTATTCCGATGGGAAATTTGATTCTCTACAAAAAGTTTCATATGAGATATATCGAAATTTGGGTTTGTTTACGACATATATTGAAAAAACCAAAAGGGGTGGTTTTTCACCCCTATCTTCAATTTCCACCCTCTAATTTAATAGCACTCCGCGGTTTTTTCTTCATTTATAACCCACGATTCCAGCAATAAAAACCCGTGAACGTCTTAGTTCCTTTCTATATGACATAATCAATATCCTATAATTTGATATAGATATATTAAATGTACGTTATGAACGTAAAAATATATCAGAATTATACCTGTTTACACCTGGCTGCGAAGAGGTGCGGCCAAGTGCGCTGATTTTTCAGAGTCTTTATATATACTGCCGTGAAGTGGGCGATATTTTATTTTAAAAACAAGTCATTACATTTTCTCCGAAAAATCAATTAAAAATAATTTAATTAAAAATACTAGCGGCCACATTTTGATGGCAACCCTAGTCGATACATATTCTTCTGATAATAAATATGCGTAAAAATTAGGTTTTTAGCATGTACTCGATTCATACACTAATTCTGCAGCGGGATCTCGTACTATTAGTTTCACTTAGTCTCAGTTTATTGTAGTCATTTGAACCGGTGCCGGTGCCGATACGGTACGATCAATTTTGATAGATTTGGTTAGTTTTGGTTAGTCGTCCAATCAACGATACAAAAATGCCGTAACGCGAGACGAAAACATAAACCATGTCATAACGTGGCCTTGAAAAATCACTTTCATGAAACCAAAGAAGTGTAGTAAAAATGAGATTC
Organism: Pissodes strobi; assembly: GCA_016904865.1. Taxonomy (NCBI): domain Eukaryota; kingdom Metazoa; phylum Arthropoda; class Insecta; order Coleoptera; family Curculionidae; genus Pissodes; species Pissodes strobi. The sequence goes on along the minus strand of MU182287.1, from coordinate 118,129 downwards.
CGAAGTATTATATTATTATACAGGGTGTTTCCTAACCTCGGTAAAAAAATTAAACTGGTGGATCCTCACGTAATTTTAAGACGAAAATGTGGTATAAATTTTTTTCGAATGTCGGTTAATATTTAAAATACAGGGTGTTGCAAAAATTTTTGTTTCGTGATTTCTTTTTATTAATAAATAACGAGAAGCGACATTCGAACAATATTTGCACACCTTAATAAAAGGTTTGAGCACTTTATTTTGTGTTCACGCAAAGCCTACTCGTTTATTTAAACAACAAAATTATGAGATTTTTCTGACGTGAACAAGAAAATAATTTTTTTACTCGAAAACTGTAAGAGATACGAAAAAAATGCAAGAAACTTAATTTGCTTAAAATTAACTTTTTTATCAATTAACATAAGAATTATGAGTGTTTACCAGGCCCATATTATTGCTTTTTACGAAATTCTAGTAGTCGTTACCCGGATCTCCGCCAATGAACTAATTGAGAAGTTCAACATGAACACAAAATAAAGTGCTCAAACCCTTTATTAAGGTGTGCAAATATTATTCAAAATATTTTTACAACTTTGCTCAGTTTCACTTGATTTTTTACCCGGCCGGCATTCAGTAGGTCTTTCGGTGCGAGTCCATACAATCTCCTGAATACATCTCTGACTAGAGAAAGCCACGCGAATCAATCGGACACTTACGCAGTGCATCGGTCATCTCCAGTTGTCACTTGATATAAAAGAATGTGGCTGAATTACATCAAAGGATTTACCGCTGAGTGAACTTACTAGTTTACATATACTTTGCTGTTAGTTAAAAAAAAACGAGCCACTTACTACACAATGTGTATTTGTAAATGTATACACATATATGTATGTTATCAAACATCCTCTGGGAAATGAAACTTCTACCTTCATTGATAGGGATGAAAAATATGGACAGACTTGCTATATTAGTTACTAGCAGCAGGTACTTCCTTTGCAGAGTTTAACAGGTAAAAAGTAACTTATGGTAGTTTATGAGACATTAATTCATTGACATTTAGAAAATAAGATGCATGTTTATGTTGCGAGTGCAGCATCCAATTTAGGGTATTTAAATGGTACCGTTATATATTGCAACAACATTAGGGGTAATTTAGATCAAATGCCAAAAATGTAGTATCTAGGAGGAAAATTACTGCTGGTCACGTTGAACAGAAAGAGAGGTTTGACAGAGTTAGAAGGAAGGCTATAGAGTTTATAAGGACGGAGAGATTGCTATGATTATGAAGATTCATGCACCTTGTACAGCAACAAGCAATAAATTACTTCCCAAATTGAAGGGACCATTTAAGTTAGTTAAGGTGTTGTTTAACGACCAATATGAAGTACACGATATAAGGGAAAATTATAGACGTGTTATAATAGTATACTATACAATGGCATTTAATGATGGCTATTAATGACGATATTAAGACACAAGCATAAAAGTTACGATACGAGACGTAGGCGAGTGTCAGCGTCGTAACGAATGCGAGGGTCATAATAGCCATTACACAATTGATACATTTTAAATATGTCACGATTATACCTATGATGTTGAATTTTGGTTGGCTATAAACCAGTTTAATAATGGAACGTCAGTATGAATGTTACTGGTAGTATAATAAATTAATTAAAGTATAGGAGTAGAAAATAGTATATTATGCAAATGAGAATTTACTGATGGCTGTTGGGGCACGAGTGTGAGAGTTGAGATACGAGCCGAGAACGAATGGTAACAGAGTATCTTGATAACTGTTAAATTGAGGCTTGCATGCACTGTTGTAAGCCATGGGTAGTTTAAAGAGGTAAGACTACCAGGGGCTGATTCTCAATAAGCGCGCCCATGCGCGCGCACTGTCTGCGATAGTTAACAATAATCATAATAATAAGCTTTATTGTCTAACAGAAAAAGAACTTCCATTTACAAGACAAATAATTACAAAAAGTTAGCACTAAATTATAAATAACAATACTACAAAATAACTTACACATATACATATTTTCATACATTAAATTAGAAGTTTATTTCTGAGTTTATTGGTGATCTGCGCTAGTGAAAGTCCGAAAATATCAATGTCGCCACACGATGTATTAAACAGGATCATTCCTCTATAGACTGGTGCTTTAAGTAAAAAGTTTGTGTTTGGAGTTGCCAAGAAAAACGTGGAAGAATTTCTGGTAGTTCGAGATGGCACGTGAAATTAAATTTGTGTTAGTAAATCGGAGCAATTGATGTAAGCTCTTTTTTTTTCTTTTTTTTATGGCAGTGGCACACAAGGGAAATCCTATGGCGCTCGACGAGCGGTGTGTGTGCAAAGATGTTGATTGACACGGTTCTTGAATATTTGTAGGTTGTAATTAGTGGGAAACAGATGTCCTGGAAGTGAGTTCCACAGTGATGCAGTGTGCCAGACAAAGGAGTTCTGGTAAAGCGATGTTCTAGGTGTTTCTAGTTGTACGACGAACTGGTGCGCTCCTGCCGTCTGTTGGGACTGTCTGACAGGAGTTGCCAGGGGCGGGATTATGCGGGCCAGTTCCTGGGAACATCTGCCGTGAAAGTATCTGTAAAACAGAGACATCTCGGCCACATGTCTGCGATGTTCCAGACTATCCAGATTCCGCGTCAACTCCGGATCGCCGACGAGACGCACAGCCCTCTTCTGAATGGAACCCAGCAGCTTTAGGGTATGCTTTGGTGCGGCACCCCAGATATGCGAGCAATATTCTAAGCACGGTCTTATTTGCGCTTTGTACAGCAAGAGCAACTGCTGCGGTGTATAGAGTTTTTTGTTGCGAAATAGCGCACCAAGCTTCTGGGAGTCTGATTTTGCGATGTTAGCAACATGGTCATGCCATGACATATTGCTGTTGACCGAGACACCCAGCAGCCCGATTGATGAGGATGAAGGAATGGTCAATCCTGCCATAATGATGTCAGGGCCCGCTGTATTGGCCCTCTTAATAAACGTTGCTGCTTGGGTCTTTGCTGCATTAAACTGGACCAAATTTCGGTCGCCCCAAGTTTGAACTTTCTCCAGGTCTTGATTAATAGCTGTAATCTGCTCCTGTCATCTGCAAAACTGTAAACAGGATTATTCGTTTCGATCAGCAGGTCAATAATATAGATGAGGAACAGAGTTGGTGAAAGTATTGCGCCCTGAGGCACGCCCGCGTTGATGGTGAATGTGTCCGAGATGTGTCCATCGACTGCAACGTGTAGGGATCGGTTCTTAAGGAAACTGGCCAGCCAGCTGCAGAGAGAGGCGGGCAGTCCCAAGGACGGCAGTTTATTGAGCAGTCCGTCATGCCAAACTCTGTCGAATGCCTTTGAAATATCCAACGCAATCGCTCGAGACTCTCCGTAATTTTCAATTTCCCTACTCCATATATGAGTGACATAGGCCAATATATCTTCTGTCGATCTCTCTTTGCGAAAGCCGTATTGATTATCGCTGATTATTCTGTTGCTCTCGAGGTACTTGAGTAGTTGCTGGTTGACTACATGTTCCATGACTGGAGATTATTGGAAGCAAGGCAATTGGGCGATAGTTTGAGGGCCGTGGTTTTCTTGCCTTTTTTTGGAAAAGGTTGCACTCAAGCGACTTTCCAAGAGGATGGGTAAATCCCTTTTCTGTAAGAAAGAGAAAAAAGCCTGGAAAAACGGGTGTTAGTTCGTTTGCGCAGTTCTTTAGCACGATGGCAGGTATTCCGTCCGGTCCTGATGCCTTTTGCGTATCTAGTTCTTTAAGGATTTTGCGAATATCACGATGAGAAAACTTGACTTCTGCCATGGTGGTGTTGTTGTTCGGTATAGTGGGGAGAGTCTTGCCTTGGGGCACGTCTAAGGTAGAGTGCGATGAAAACATTTTGGCGAGCATGTTTGCTTTTTCCTTGTCTGTAGTCGCCGTGATGCCACGTTCGTCCGTCAAAGGTAGGAGAGACGTTTTTGTAAAGTTGTTACTTACTGCCTTTGCTACCGACCAGAAATTCCTGGAACCACTGGGGCATTGCAAAAGTTTATTCCTGATCCTTTGATTGTGTTTGTCCTTAGTTTCGTCGATCACACGCTTGCACTCGTTTCTCGCTTCGATAAAATAATTGCGATTTTCAGCGGTCTGATTTTGCTGCCAGTACTTATAGGCTAGCTGTTTCCTTCCTACAGCTCTTTCGCATCTTTTGTCGAACCAGGGCTTTCCTTTTGATGGTAACTTGATGAAATTTGGGATGTATGCTTCCATTCCTGAGGAGATTACTTGCATGATCTCTTCGCAGCAGTCTGACGGGTCGTCAGTGGCAAAGCAGACGTCGAGCCAAGGAAAATCTAGGTAGAACGGCCTTAGATCGTCCCAGTTTGCAGAATTGTAATGCCAGATTTTGCGAGGTAATGGTCGATCCTTCTGTATGAGTGGCAATTCACAAACCGTTGTAATAAGTTTGTGGTCGGAGGTACCTAATGGCGGACCAACTGTAACCTTGTACTGGTCAGGATTGGTGGTCAGAAAAAGATCCAGGAGGGCGGCGAATTCGTCGATCTCTCTGGGCTGTACAGAGTTTGCTGATAAATTGCGTTAATAAAATATTTCTGCGGTTCAACAAAGATGGGACCTGGAATCTCTGCAAAAGAAGAAGCTGATCGCTGCCTCTGGGTGGATACATTCCATCACAGTTAAAGGCAAGAAACTTTAAAAAATTTCTCTGAATGCTCTCCAATTAAGCCACATATAGCTCATAAACTAGGTTGAAAATAATTGCTCCATATTCGAGTTTGGATCTTATATAGCTAGTGAAAAGTGTTTTTATCGCTTGTTTGCTAGAGAAGTCCTTGCAATTGCGTATGATAAAGCCAAGCATCTTTGTTGCACTGTTGCAAATATAGTCTATATGGGGAGCAAAAGTGAGCTTTGTGTCATATATTACACCACGATCCTTGAAGGTAGAACATCTAGTGACATCTGAGTCACCTAATTTATAATCAAAATCAATACAAGTTTGCGTGTTTGAAAAGGTCAGAGTTAGACATTTACCGATATTCAAAGGGAGATTATTCAGCTTGCACCCCTGTTCGATTTCTCCCAAATCCGCCTGCAGGCCATAACAATCATCGAGAGAATGCACAACTTTAAAGACTTTCAGGTCATCTGCAAACAGTAGTACATTACTTGAAACTTTATTGCATATATCGTTGATGAAAAGAAGAAATATCAATGGTGCTAGATTACTGCCCTGAGGTGCTCCACTAGTTGCCTGGAATTTATTTGATTTATGTCCCCGAACTTCAACATATTGCACTCTATCACTCAAGTAAGACTTAAAAAACATGGTAAGGTCGGAACTAAACCCCATTAGGTTAATTTTTTGGACAAAAATATTATGGTCGACCCTAGAGAAGGCCTTCGAAAAGTCCGTGTAAAGCGCATCAACTTGAAGTATGTCATAAAGAGCCTCACCTACGTATTGGGAAAAGAGTGCCAAATTGGTTACGGTACTGCGGCTGCTAAAAAAGCCATGTTGGTTTGGAGAGATAATATTTTTTACCGAGGTGAATATGCATTCGTATAAAGACATCTCGAGACCTTCGCAAACGCACACAAAATGGCTATGGGCCTATAGTTAGATATATCCGATATGTTCCCCTTTTTGAAGATATGTGTAATTTTCGATTCTTTCCAAATTTTGGGAAAGGCACTGGTTTTGAGTGAAAGGTTGAAAATAAAGGATAGAGGCTGAAGTAACGCATGGATGCAGTCCTTGACCAAAAAGCATGGTATATTGTCTGCGCCCTGAGTGGTTCTTTCTTTTAGCTTTTTTGCTGATCGCAGTACCATATCATGTGTGATGTTCTTTAGCACAATATGTGTCCCACTATTGGTGGGATGATTTTGAATTACAGGATCGGTCGGACTGATGTAAATACTTCTAAAGAAAGCAGCGAATGCGTTCACAATGTCAGTGGGATCAGACAGTTCTAGTTCTCCATCTTGAAATATTTCAGGGAGAGATGAAGCGTTTTTTCTAGATTGTATATATGTCCAAAATTTTGTAGGGTCACTTACTATAGAAGCTTTCTGACATAATCGATGTGTGCGGCATCTCATATGTTTTGTATTAGAGCGTAGAAGTCGATACTTAGTTTTTAAAGTGTCTGAGTTAATTCGTTTTAGTTTTTTGAATATTCTATGTTTACGTTTAATACTTCTAATTATAGTAGATGTAAACCAGACAGGAAAATTCCTTTTTCGGATAATCGACCTAGGCACGCATACATTAAAGATGTTACATAACACTTCGTAAAAACTAGCACAGGCTTCATCGAGATTTTTGGAGCCTGAAACAGAGGCCCAGTCTGAATTTATTATGATATTATATAATAACGGAAACTGAAGTTGAATCTTGATTGCTCAATATTGACAGGAAAGTTGTGTTTCTTATTCAATTTAAAAGCAATATTCATTGTGGTGTGCCAACAAGCGGCGAGAGGTCCCTTGACACAATGCATGAAAAACTGGATAAAATCAAGTCCAGTATTCTATTGAACGAGTTAGGGATAGTGTTATACTGGAGTAATGTGAAAAGATTGCAGAAATTATTTAACACCGCCGCCCTGGAATCTGCATTGAAGCTTTCAGAAGTAAAAGTTGGTAAATTGAAGTCGCCTATTATTAGTAGATTTTTACCATAAAGGTAGTGAATTGATTCAAGGTACTCACAGAACGACGATAATTCGTAAATAGATACCTATATTAGGCGGTATATAAATGACCAGGAGAAAAAGGGGAAAATAAAGTGTGGCAAGTATAACTTGAACAGCGGAAAGAATGCGGACAAAAAATTGGCGACGTTGTCGAGTAACTTTAATATTTTTTGAGAATTAATATTCATACCTATTATTTAGATAAACACCTAATTTAATATACTCATTGAAAATAACTGGCAACTGAAACTTAACTATTACTTCAACTTTAATTCATAATCTATTTTACACATTATCAATTTAAATAAATTTGCGACATTTATATCTATTTGCCCGATACATCCGGCAACAGGTGCGTCAAGTTCCTCTCGTCCTCGTGACAAAGTGCATCAAGGCGATTGGCTGCAAGCCATTTTTCCTCGCTTCGCTCCTCAAACGTCGCTGTTCCAAATAAGTTTGCCACACTTTAGTTGACTTGTAACTTACAGCCTACGACATCAATTTTGGTAATATTGGTAATAATAATCTGGAGATCAAGTTATATTGCTTTGAACGACCTCTTAACAGTAAGGATCACTCCCCCACCTCGTGATACACCCATTTGGTCAATTCTTCTATCACATCGAAATACTGAGAAGCCGTTACCAAATAGTTCGATGTTACCAACACCCTCCTGCAACCAGCTCTCCGTTACTGCTATGATGTCATGGTCCGTGCTACACACAGCTTTATAGAATTCGTTCACCCGCAGAAGTGCTGCCTGACGGAACAGAAGAATTTGCGGCGTGCGATACATCGCTTGCGATAGTTTGAATTTCTTCTACGTATTGGTAGTTGGATTCTATTCGTCGATAAACTAAAAAATTCTTAGATGGCGCTAATATGTAATTGTTTACAAGAAATATCATCAGCTCTTTCTTAGAATCGTAGCTCATGACACCATTTACATTAGCAGAAGTGAGTGGTATAAACGGAACAATAACTCCGTGCAAATAAGAGATCACAAAAGTGTTAATATCATGAATAAAACTATTTAAGTGATATCCACATCTGATGACAATTAGGTTTGTATCATATGGGATGTTGCCCGGGCTAGTCTGTTCATTTCGTCCTTCGTTATGCTCTGCCCAATTATTGCGTCAAAGCTTGGAATAAAAATAAGTACAAAGTCGTCCTTGTTAAACTTATTACATAGTCTTGAACATTGAGAGATAAGTTCAGAGAGTTTAAATCTATCATTGAATTGGCAGTTTATATCGAAGGTCTTATTGGTTAGATTTTTTAACAGTGCAGCCGTTCCTTTGGCATTATTTCCTCCCATGATTAGTAGTTGTTTCTTTTTTGTTGGGAGGCCAACAAGGTATAAGTGAAGGTAATTTTAAGCAGTCAACATTCATGGTATCCATAGTTTGTCTGACGTCACTGCTTCTTAAAGCCGATAACTCCACTCCAAGATGAACATTTTGGTTTTTGCTTTCTTTAAGGTCTTTCACATAAACTTCAATTTCAGTATTCAATGTATCTATGGTAGTAAGGCAGTTTTGGTTTATTTCGTTAAGATCTTTAAGTTGTTGAATTAGATCAGTGTTTTTATTTTTTAGCTCGTCTATATCCTTGGCGAGAGTTATGTTTCTTACAAGTGAGTCTGCAATATTACTGTTTATATTGGTCTGCGAACTATCGTCGATGGTTTTCGAAACTCATTTTCTTCTTTTAATGTTGATATTACCCTCTTTAGTTTACTTATATATTCTTCGTGTTTAGTTGTGAGTTTGGTAATGTAAGTATCCCTCTTCTTTATATTGTTTATTGAGAGGGATGAAAATTGTTCGTGTGCTTTTTTGTATTGTAGAAGTTCATTTATTTCTCTTTTACAATGAAAACAGTAGAACGATATACACCTTTATTGAGAGTGAGAGCGTCTGCCTAGGTTGTGAAGATTTTGGAACAATTTTTACAGATAATTACTTTGCAACAGTGGCAGGATGCACCAAAAACCTCGTCGTCTTTCGGTCTTCTTTTAAAATAACAAACACCGCTGCAATGCGAGCAATTTAATTGTGGCATAATGAATTAGGGTAAAAAATTCGACAGGGGATTAATAAAGTAAAAAAAGGAAATATAAGACATAGGACACAGACTTCTTGCCTTGGGGTCTATCAAGACATTTATAATGAGACAAACTTGGGAATGGGGACCCAGGTAAAAGCTAGGGGTAAACAAAGGAAAAAACAAAAGGAAAGTTCGGAGCAATATATATATTTTTAAGTTTATTTGCAAGAAATATATTTCTATGTTATTCTTGTTATTAAACTATTGCTTTAATTTAAATATGTCGGGTTTTGGCAGTGTTAATAAATTCGTAAATTTTAGCGGGTATGCAGGCTAAAACTCTCTATTCGTAATACAAAAAAGTGGAGATTTGTTTTCATTATTTTTTTGTGGATAAATATTTGAGGTTATCTAAAATATAAAAGTAAATTTGCTGTTGTTTTTCTTAATACCCTCAAACCTGACAACTCATTAACAATCACTTACACACCGATAAAAAGCTGCACATTTTTATATAAAATACTTTAAAATTAAATGCAAACTGCTTACATTCTAGATAATAAAATAGCACAAGATTGAACGCCCGACTTCACGCGACAAACACGAAAAATAAAATCTCCTTCCCTACATACAATTTACATAAACTAACTATAATTTGTGAATTTACATATTTTTGCATCCCCACTGGCCGCAGATTACATTGTTTATAAGAGCGAAATCGAGGATACGACGGCGATGATCGAAACGCTGAACGTCCAATGGCCTCCACCCGTAATCACATCTAGTCCGCTGTGGAGGTGTAGAGGTGGACCTAATTACTGGGCGGTAAAATTTTACAATCACCTACCAGATGAATTAAAAAAACCTTCCCTTAATTATGTTCAAGCGTAGAGTAGGACTTGCTGCCCTACCATTATTCTCACAGCCCTTCTTTGTAAAGCAAATATTCTGTGAGCTTGTGCAGCATTCCCCATGTTATCACTGCATAAGACATATGAGAGTGACACAAAGAGTAGTATGCAGTTTTGAGAACCAGCTTGGAGACCTTTTCTGATGTTTCTCAAAAGGAAAATGTTACTAGCAAGTTTAGATGCCAATCTATCAATGTGAGGTTCCCAACTTAGTTTTGGATTTACCGTTATCCCCAAGAAACAAGCAGACCCCTCAACCTACAAATTTGCAACATAATCCCTCAAAGAAAATATCAGATTTTTAGTTTTGGTCTCATTTAAAACCAAGCCGTTGTTAGTAAACCATTGCTTTACCCTGGATTGTGTCTCACATGTTCTATCACTTACTTCATCTGCATTTTTACAATTGACTGTGAGAGTCATCAGCAAAGAGACTGAAACTGACTGATTCAAAGCTATCTGGCAAATCATTGATATATATAAGAAATAAAAGGAGACCTAAAACTGATCCCTGTGATACGCCAACAGTCAATTCCAGGCTCCTTGAAGTCACATCCCCCGCTTTGACAGTTTGAGATCTGTCTCGCGGATATGATTCTACTAGTTCTATGCTTGTCTCACGAAAATTAGATAACTGTACTGTAAGTCAATGAATTTTAGAATGTGTTTAAATACTCAGGTTTTTATAAAAATATTATTCTTCCTACTTACGAGTAAACCATTCTAACACCTCCTTTAAGACCATTTTTGAATGAACCTTTACCACGACCACCAGCAAGAACTTGTGCCTTAAGAACAAGGTCCTTTGTATTTAACTGTTCTGCAAATTTACGAGCTTCCTGTTTGGTTTTTGCCACTCCAAAATTAGGTACTGCGATTCCAGCATCTTTTAGTAAAGTGTAACTTATATGTTCATGAACATTAAGATTTCTTTTTTGCTGTGTCTGTGGATTCCATCGGCTCTTGGCATTGGCTACAGGCCCTAAAATCTAAAAATAGCTTTGAGACCACTATTTTATATAATGTTCTTATAGTGCATGTTCAAGGTTAAACTCAAAAATAGGTCATTTTAAACTTAACACTTGCCAAATTATTAGTAAAACAGCAATATCTACCTTTGGACCTCCTTTCACCACATTTTCTGTTAAAGCAAGAGTTCTTAGCAACGTGGCCATCCTAATTTTTGAATCACTAGAGTCCCAGTCTCGGAATGTTTTAAATAAATGAGCAGCCTTATGAATATGAAGAGCTTATTACCAATCTCCTTCTATCAAAACTACGGAGGGCTATAGGGTAGGAGACCGAACGCTTATGGCCGAATTTGCTATTTCTGTCCATGTTTTTGGTTAGTTCGCTGGGTTGGCCGACAGAGGCGCAGTGATCGCACCCGCACTTAACTTTTCGTGTATTAGATAGACCAACGAGAGATTTTTTTGGATTATTTGTGTAAAAAACTATTTATTTCTGTATTTTTGCGTTACTAATATAAACAATGAGTGACATAACTTGTTATACAAGTAGAGTTTGCTTCGTGCCGGCATGTAAAACGGGTTATTCTTCTGATAGGAAGCTCAGGAAAGAACGAGGAGAGAACAACCCAAGTCTCTTTCAAGCTCTTAACGTAAGTAAAATATTTGTTAATAAACACTATTAACGATTAATGCATTCGTTAAAATATATACTTTCGATTTTATAAAAATTACATCAATGTTTAGAATGTTTGCAAACAACATAACCTAAAAACTCTTGGGAGTAAAATTATTGTATAGTAATAAGAACAAAAATTAATATGATTACATTAGAAATAGTTTAATTGTTCGCCTTTTTAACAAATATTTTGTTTAAACACTATAGTTTTCATAGATCTGAAAACTAAAATAAGGCCATTTTAACCAGTTATCACTTAGGTGGTGGGAAATCATACAAAAGCCCTAGATGTTCATTAATACGTTTTCTTTTTAGGATCCTGTAACATTTCAAACGTGGCTAAGAACAATTCCTAGACAAGATAAAATATTTAGTGTAAAAGATGTTGTTTGTGCGTTGCACTTCCCAGAAAAGGATATTTTGCGTTTTTATGAAACAAAATTGGTTGATGGCACCATTAGTAGAATTCCGAGAGGAAAACCAATATTAAAGAATGAGTCAGTACCAGTGATATTTCCTAATCTCCCTTCTTATTTATCAAATCCTAAAAACAGGCGAAAACCATCATGTGAGCGAACCGAGGAGCGATCCAAGATACAAAACATAAAAAAAATAAAACATATACCATTACACGATCCACCTAAAAGTACTATTACTTCAGCTGGAGTTGAAATGCCAGGTTATAGCTTAGAGGAATCTTCCGATAAGCCACATGTCAATAACGAGATAGATGCAGCATTGGTTTTGTTTGAAAATTTGAAAAATAATTATAACACAATTTGCACTCCAAATAAGCAGTGGTCGGGTACATTTATTTGTGGAAGTACTTTTTGCTGAATGGGATGATATCTATATCAAAACCATATCATACCACAACACCAAACCATACCACAAAAAAAATTGTGATACGCCAGGATATGTCTTTTAAGGTATTGGATTTTTATTTGGTTACTTCTCATGTTAGTAATAGAATATTTTTTATCGAATATTTAATCACTTGCTACATAATTGGGACAATAACAAGTATTTACAACTAAGTGTATATGAGCCCAGTCACATATATGTTGGAATTTCTCCTCTGATGTTTTGAAATAGACTTCTCGACATGTGTAAATAAAACAGTTGTAATTTGATTCCGAATATATTTGATTTTAAGTAAAAGTTAAATCTTGACACTTTGGGTCATCGTTAACTGCTGAATTTTTTGATACTAATAAAATACTTTCCACCACATTGTATAATATGCTGTTATTTATTTCATGAATGTTTTAAGGTGTTGTTTGGGAAAACTGAAATTAAGCTTGATGGTGGACACAAAATATTTTCAGGCTTTGAAGAGATAGAAAATATACTAAAAATCATTAACAAAATGAAAATATGTTCAGGAATTAAATTGATAAGGTGGGTATATATAGGTATATTTTGAGGTATATCTGAGTAACATCTGTCATTTTTCTTTTATATTTTTTTAGTGCCTGATTGTGTACTTCATCACTACATAGGTACTACTAAGTACAATAAGTATGTCGGATGTAAGTAACTTACTCCTTAAATTGTGTTGTGTGTTGCTGCTTAACAATATTTTGTTCTTAGTGGTGTGATGCTATACCTATGAATTTATGCATAGGAATTATTGTACAGTATTGATAGTTTGTGGTTTTCTTCTAATGTATTTCATTACACTTCCTAGTTTGTATACACCTGTTCTCTGAATAACTTACATATATAAATAACAATATGTACATAACAATTATGAAAGACATTTTAAGACATATAAAATACATCTATTAATATTCTACTAAAGTAAAGAAAATAATTCTATAATATTTTACACTAAGTTTGATTTTTTTATTAATGTTACTCATCATCTGACTCATTTCAGCTTCTGTCGAATACTGTCGATATACACTCTTTGATCTGTATGGGAGCAGGCTTCGGTTGGGTTAACATACTCTTGACGTGGTTTAAAACCAAAATAAATTCGTCTTTATAATTATTTATTTTGGAATAAAATAAGTTATCTGTCTATCTATCATAGATAGGTTGAAACAAGTTACTTTAGAACTTAAAAAAAAACATATTAATTTTGCCACTCATTATTATTATGGCATGTAAGCATTTTTTACACACACATTCAAGATGAGAATCTTCTTTTGGAGTCTGTTGTTGGTTTATTTATTTATATATTTATCCCTGATCACTGTAATGAAATAAATTATATTTTTTAACATAACTGCTTTTTTTCTGAGTTTAAATTTAAATAATAAAAAATGTGTATTAAAGTTGTGTGTTTTATTTGCTTTCCAAAAAAAATAGTCCTTTGTGTATCTACAACATCCTGATTTTTAAAATCCAAGCATCTTTGGGATCATATTAACATAATGCATCCAAAAAGGTACTTATTCTACGGAACACTTTGTATTTACGATTATTTAAGACCGGGTGGTTAATTTCTTATTAACATTATCTATACTTTTTCTGTATTAATAAATTTTCTCAATGTATTCTCTTTTCATAAAAAAAAATCGATTCTAAGAAGTAAGTAAAGGAATATAAAAAGTTTCCTCTATGTTGCATATACTTTTCGGAAATACTGTATAATCTTTTTGGACCCATCATTTGCTATGCTATTTTTTCAAAAACATTCCTGCTGTGACATAAAACACAAACACTGCTAAAGAACTTCTTTTAAGCCCAAATCCTTGAAAACAATTAAAGATAAATTAAGTTTGAAAGCACATGTTGTTTTGTCAATTTTATCATTAAATAAAGCAAAATCCGTCTATGAAATTTTAATGAATATTTAAAAAATAGCTTTTACTTCATGTAAAATCGTTATTTGTCTCTCAGAAAGCAATAAGTTAACTAATTTCAATAAAAAATAGTTATTGTCCCATAAGAATCCATGCATTTTTTAGCGCGGATGAAACACATGCGCCTCTGGCGGCAGTGTTTGAAAGCTGATTTATCGATGCAAAACTGTGACCGAAACAAATGTATTGCGATCGGTCTCCTACCCTATAGCCCTCCGTAATCAAAACCAAAAACTAAATCGATTCCTTTAATTCTTAATATTGACAAACGAGTACGAATGTGACGTTAAACACCTGACAGTGACAGTTGCCAGTATAACTGTCTTTAGACGAGAGTCTCGCGACAGTTATGATTTTAGCTGCCATCAAGGTCGAATGTCGAATCCAAAGACATGCACGTATTACAATAAGTAATATTTCACTTTTCGCATGGCCTTCCGCTCGCTACGGGGGCCCAATAAAAGCTAACCAGGTGCTAACCCAAACGTAACCAAAAACAAACCCAAAATCAAGAAAAAAACTGTTTGCTAACCAAAACCTTTGTCTTATAAAGACCATGCCAAAACTAACCTAAGACATGCCCAAAATCAAGAAAAAACTGTTTAGAAACTTTACCGTAATAAAAAATAAAAAAAGCAACAGGTTTAGAATCCGGGCCGCCGCCAATAGTCGCCGAATTGAGACCTAACCATCTCAAAAATAGATTGCATCACGAAAACATCAAATGCAATCGCTCGATTCACTGCCACCTACACTAGTTGGCGTTGGAGACGCGTTTACCCAAGATCTGTAAAGGCGAGAATACACATGCGTGTTACACGCATAGAAGCATGCCAGACACTGAAAGATGCGTGCTACTTGCATGTGTGATTCTCGCTGCCAGTTAAAAAGCACACCATGAGATAGCACGCTAGTAGATCGCAAGACGATTGATTTTTCTGTGCAAGTAGGCCGATTTCGTCGAGCGGGTGGGAAGGGAGAAAAGCATGCAAGTCGTGTCCAAATGTGTGTGAATTACGTCGTTGTCATGCTATTTTACTAGCATGTGTATTTTCGGTAGTCCAAGGACAAGTAGTTAGCATACAAGCTACTGGACACTGGCATGCTATTTTAGTTGCATGTGTATTCTCGCCTTAAGTTACGGATTTTGGCTTTTACCTTGATGGTAGCCAACGGCAATGCTGTCGCGAGACACTCATCTTTCAGTTGTCCTCGTGGCTAAGTGGTTAGATGCTGCGTTTCTGATACGTCAACCCGGGTTCGAATCTAGTCGCCGAATTGAGACCTAACCATCTAAACCTATAGACCACGACGATTCTTGCTGCAAATCGATTGCATCACGAAAACATCGAATGCAATCGCTCGAGTCAACGCCATCTACACTAGATGGCGCTGAAGAAGCTTTTACCACAGAATAGCCAACAGTCAGAATATCGACTCTGGGCACCCGCCGTTGAAAATGCCGCATGAACAGACGCCATTTTGTGGGAACAGACCTCAGGAGGGTACTCGCCTAAAGCTGCCAGGGTCGGCGTTAGGGTGCTTTAGAAGAATAGATTGAATAAAATAATAAATTTACATTTCTAACGTTTTATTGATATATAATTAATTTATTTCGGTTGACTGATGTTTTGAAATTTCTGTTCATACATTTTATTGCGTAAAATAATTTTATTCTTAGGTACAATTTGATCACATATTCTTTCGGAAAACTTTGACACGGATGGTGAAACGAAACATGTTTACATTTATTATATAAATCGTGCATGGCCTAATCCACTTTCTTCAAAATATTCATGAAATAAGTAATCTAAACTTGAAACAAAGTGGATGAAATTATTATGCGGCATTTGCAAATTTCTAAAAAAATCTGAAAGTGCGTTTTGATAGGCTCGGAAATAGCGATAGAGCGTGGAATCATCTAATTCCTGGTGAGCCTTACCGTACATCGTGTAAGTATCACATGTGTGTATTGAAAAACATTTTCTAATTAAATACCCACAAACATATCTAGTAAAATTTTGTTGTAAAATGTCGTCATTCTGGTAATCTGTTTCAGTAATAAATATTCTTTCTTTTTTCTCCAAATGCCTAGTATTATCAATATCCTCATATGCAGCTGATTTTTCCATTAAATCAGATAGTTTTAATACATTTTTATCCGGGTCACCTTCACAATTTGCAGTTCCAGAATGAAGTATCTTAACACACATGAGGTACTCCAAAAGGTTCAGCCTTTTGCTTTTTGTTTCGGTGTGTAAAAGTTTGACATTATTTGATAAATTTAAACGGCTCCTTTTTCAATTATAGTGTAGTGTTATAAAATTGTTTAGTTAAAATTTTTTATATAGATACGAATAATGTCAAACTTCTACACACCCAAACAAAAAGCAAAAGGCTGAGTACCTAGAAATCCCAAAGTCGCAAAAAACAGACGTTTTAAATACGAACGACTAACTGACCTGCTCTTTAAACACCTGCATAATTGACAGTGCAATAAAAACAAAATACCGCCAGACGGTTTAGTAGGGCATAACAATTCAGATTTTAGCATTCAAATACTCTTGATAAAGGCCTCACCAATCCGAAACATATGTAGAGTAAAATATCTTATTAAATTATTTTGAAATATCTAAAAGTAGTGTACAAATTATTCCTAGTATTATTATTCAACGATGTTACACAAGGATCCTACCGCGGAAACTATTCATTGTATTTAATTTTTCTATCCGTATAATTGCACAAAAAATATAATAATTAAAATAATGTAACACAATATTTCGAACCTCTAAAAATCTGCAAATATTAAAACGAACCGCTACTGCTCGGGACGACGCGAGAAACAGTAATGACCGAGCTATTCCAAGCAGACGCCTATGAACCGGCAGGTTCTATTCCCAAGTTTAGGTTATGTATTGTTTTAGCGGGAAACTCCGAGTCGGTATTCTGATTCTTGGCTATTCTGTGCTTTTACCTTGATGGCAGCTAACGGCAATGCTGTCGCGAGACACTCATCTTTCAGTTGGCCTCGTGGCTAAGTGGTTAGATGCTGCGTTTCTGATACGTCAACCCGGGTTCGATTCTAGTAGCAAGACATGTATATTTTTTAGGCTATGTTTGTATATAGTATATTATTTTATATGGAGGAAAAGTGATACTTTTCATGGCGCGCTCGCGTTTCAGAGACCAACGGAGTGAGGCTGTTAATAGGGAGCAAGCCATGAAAAGTAACTTTTCCTCCAAATAAAATATGCTGTTTTTTCTCTAAATTTCGACAAATTAAACGACTCTTTTCAATAGTAATCATAAGTTTGTTCTAGCATGAAATTTCGGACGGTTTGAAGCTATTCGGAGTTTGCGTATAGCAATAAAGCGACGCTTATTTCGCTATGCGCAAACTCCGGATGGCTTCAAACTGTCCGAAATTTCATGCTTGAACAAACCTAATAATAATTATTATTAAAGATATGTGGGTTCGCAAGGCGGCTTAGACCGGTGTCGGTTAATAGGCACAGGTTGTTGCTATAGTAATGTAACATAAAGCTGTCAGTGGACACTATCAACAATAATTATTTTTTTAAAAATTGCATCTCCTATTGCGTTTTAATTCCGTATTGATAAGCAGTTATTGAGTAAGTTCGATTAAATAATAACCAATTTGTTCCTAAATTAGTGATTTTTAGAAATGCAGTGCACAAATTGAGTGATAAATACAAATTTTAGTTTAATAATTCTTGAGTTGTTGACGCTTGTTTTGTATTGTTTGTTTGTATCTATGTTGCTATGGAAAAATGAAACTTCATGGTCGCCTACACAGTCGAGTAATGACGGATTTACTGACGTTTGAAGAAAAACGTTTTTTCTTCTTTTTGGGCATGCCTTGGGTTAGTTAATCGATTATTCGATTCACTTTTAAGAAATTACCGATTAATCGATTATTCAGTTATTTGCTAAAATATTAAGCGTTTAATCGATTATTCAATTTATTGCCCACCCGTTACCGATGACTTTACAACAGATATAGCTTTTAAAATTCCAATTTAATAATGCGTTGAGTTAAGGGTAATTTAAATGTCATTTGAAAATACTTTCAGTACAATATATGAAGCAAAAAAAAAACAGAGACACGTAAATGCTCAAACAAGACAGCAGCAGGGAGAACTGCGCACGTTACAAATTTAGCCAATAAGGGATCCTCATTTGCATTTAAAGATCCTTTACACAAATAGTGCACTATGTAAAAATCGACCTTTCCTATTGGTCGATCCATCTCGTATTACGATATGTCTGCGTGATGCAATCGATTTTTGTCAAGAGCTCTCGTGGTGTAGAGGCTTATACAACTGGGTCTCACCTAGACGGCCTAGGTTCGAACCCCGTTGCAATTTTTTATTTTTTTTTAAGATTATGTTTCTAAACAGTTTTTTCTTGATTTTGGGTATGTCTTGGGTTAGTTTGGGTTAGCACCTGGTTAGTTTCCTTTTCTTGAGCCCCCGTAGCGAGCGAAGCAAGCGGAGGGATATGCGGATCGACCAATAGGAAATGCCGACTTTTATATAGTGCACTATTTGTGTAAAGGATCTTATAATGCTCCTCATTTCGATTCGCCATTTTCTGATAATCTGGCTTCAGTTGTTGCACAATTAGGTATAACCATATATTCTTTTTAAGTATATGGGTATAACGCTAACACATAACCTCAACGGAGTGTTAGCACGTTAGCTGTAGTACATCAGTCTTTATCTTTTGTTGTAAAAACGTTCTTTACTTAATCGCATTTAATTAAGCACGCCACTGGATAAAAGTGCATGCCTCGTACGAATGCACAATGTGGAATGTGGCAGTTAACGCTCCATAATTCTAGAATCAGCCGTTTGGCCAACCGTCGTTGATATCCCAACCGACTCGATCGGGTGGAAATTTCCAACTGTAAGCGCGTCGCTAGAATTAATATTAAGTTTAGTTTTACTTTTAGTTGCCGTTCAGCTCCCGAGAAGGAAAGAAGTAAGGGACCACCTTAGGCCAGCGTCAACGTGGATCTTCAGGAATCCTAAAGGGATAAGCAACTTATCCATTTAGCCCCCAGTCCCATATATCTAAGGAATTTATGAGATTTTTCGGCATTTTTGGCCACTAGAGACTTAGCCAATTTTTCGACATCTCGAAAAAGATAGGGCTGTAGAAAGCTCACCGCCGAGCGGAAAGGGCCCTGAAGGAAAAGGCATTGTAGGCACTCTCAACTGGTACCGAATCAGCCTTCTATCGATTTTATTGAGTTTTTCCGAGTTTTTAGAACTTCAGGACTTAGAAGAAATTTCGGAGAAAAAAATTTTTGAAGACAGAAGTTAAGTACTTGAAGAGGCCTTGTCAGGCGGCCGAGTACCAACAATTCACCGAGACCTTCAACTGTAGTGCGCACCCTACAGCAACACCCCGTGAAAAAGGTTAGTTGCGAGCACCTTGACTCAGCCTACTGGTTTGGGTTCCCCTCATTCATGTATGTGCCTCTCTGGTCCTCAATACTAGTCGTAGTTAAACATTGGGCGAGAATAAAGCGCGTCGACGCGCTTTACTCTCGCTCTGGCGAGCCCCCTGACTCCCCCATACTTTAACTACTCGGCCTACGGGTGAAAAGCGAAAAGGCATAGGAGCCGAAAAAATAAAACAAGGCTTCACCTAAAAAATTCGGGCGCGTTCAAACAGTGATAAGTTGGCCAAGTTCGTTCGGGAGATAGCGAAGTTATACTGTTGCAACTGGAGCTATCTCAAAAGAAGAATCAAAGGCTATTTATCACTAGTTTGTATACCATACAAAACCAGCACGGTCTCTGAACTGGGAGCCGTGTCCGGGGAGTTGTTTGGTCTAGATACACACATCACACATTAAATCCCCAAAAAGTCCCCCCTGACGCCTCTGATTTACACAAAACCTCTGTCAGAAAACTGTCGAGCAGCATCTAACAAGTTGCCAGGGATTGGCATATAATACCTAGCAAACTCCGTCCAAAAATCCCCAAGAAACCACGATTTTTTAAAAGCCCTCCTCGAGCAACTTTCGTACGACCCCTCTTAAGGTTATCGATACCAAAAACTCGCGAATAGCGTCCGACGCCCTCAAAAGACGATTTTTGTGCGATCCTTGTTAAAATTCGTACGGATCCGGCTCATGATACTTTTGTATCATGGATCCGGCTTCTTAGAAACCTTAAGACTTCAAACGCGATTTGAAAATCTCGCGTGCAGAGCGAGAAGTCCCAAAAAACTAAATACATTAATTCGTGTTAGATATTAACTAAAATATCTTAAGTTCTTAGTTAATAATTGTTCATTAGAGAAAAAATCAAATAAAACCTGTTATACCAAAAATACTAGATTAAGAGTTAAACTCTCCTAGTACATGTATAAGGCTTCCAGTGAATTGGGGCACATTTTAAGCTATCACTTGACATAGGGATTTATCAGGATTTTATTTCAACTATACAGGATGTCACAATTGTTCAAATTGGTAATCATTCGGATTACTGATTTTTGTATAAGGCTTAGCCAAGATTAGGAGATAGGATTAGGTTAGGGTCGTAGATAGTTCTTGTGACAACTACTGACTACTACCTTTTGACAATCCTCCCCCCTGCTAAGCCCTTCTGGCACTTTGTAAAAACTTGCTGTAAGGATTCAAGTCAAAATTGAAATTTTGTACATTGACATACAAAAAGACGAATAACTCAAAAGTTAGTCAAAAATAAAATAAATTTAAAAGCATCCCCTGCCAGTAGACCCCCCTGGAAATCTTTCCCCACTACCGTTGTTCTTCAAAGCATTTGATTAATAACGTTTCGGCCTCCTAAGGGAGAAAGTAAGCCGAAGTTTTGTTTTTACTTTAATTTAAACTTTTGAGTTAATTTTGTAGTCCCCATATACAGGGTGACTCTTAGAATCAAGTGGAACGTCTATAGGGTGTTCTAAATTTCTTGCCCAAAAACAGATTTATTGCCCACTAACCTTGTGCTGTATTTAATTCAGCCTTCTGCTGACAGGCGTTCTGTGGTGGCTGCTATCTACAATTTCCCTTGGATAGCGGGGAAGGGTTTGGTGGGCCCACCTTCGTTCCAGTTTACGGGTTGAACTCTAAGAACTCTTTGAAATAGCGAGTAGTCGACTCGATAACGGCTTGGCATCCCGTGAAAAAACACAGACTTAATTGTAATATTAAAAAAAATAACTTTCCTAACCCCTCAGTCGACGGCAACCGCGCACCAAAAGCCTCCGAGTGTGGATGAGCTCTTGGTGCTAGAACTGAATCGAGATAGGTCAGATGAACAGAGAGCGTTAACCCAGAGTCCCCCGCTGACTTCTAGCGAGTATATTGGGGACACTGAGGAATTTATATTAGACCCGGAGGCGGCCTTTGGGTATTAGAGGGAATCTGTTCCCAAATTCACAATTAATAAATATAATGGTGAAGCTCAAATCGAGGCGGGGCTCCACATAGGGCAGCTAGAGCGTCACTCTGCCGAGCCGAGTCTCGCGGCCCCTTACTGGATCACCCTGAGCCGCACATGACACACAGTACGCCTTGGCCGCTCACTGGAGCGGTTCCGAATGCCAATGCGCCGCCACGGGCGACGTACGTGCGCGCTGACGTCACTTTTTATTATGTATTTGAGCAAAACTATATGATAAGAACGATCACTCTCCGCGGCGGCATGTCAACGGCGTGTCTCCTTCCCCGCGCGAGCACTAGCAGAATATCGGCAGGCCATGATACAAATAAAACAATCATGTTGGCAGGCGACCTTTGACGCGGCGGCCATAGACCAGCTCATCCTTTTGTCAGATTAATTTTCACGCTTAAATTCTATAGTCGAGTCAATATTCGATATAAGATAATAACGCTATTTTTTAGTTGTGTTGTATTACAAAATAGGAATGAAATAGACAGTAAAAATATTGTGCGAAACCTTTAACCAATTTTAAAATCACCCAAAAGACCAAAATTTAATTAAATATTAAAAGATGGGGCAAATTCGAGCAACATTTGCTTCTTGATGTCTTTTGTACTTTTGTCAGAATATTAGTATTCGAAAATATGGTGAAATAATTAACACAAAAACAAAATCTCTTAAATATTAGTTATTACATACCTTGAGTATCGTTATCAATAATAACTAATTAAAAACGTTAACAGCCAGTTGAATACAATCTTTATCAAAATATTTATTTGGTGATAATAATAAAAAAAACCATAACGTAAGTCTGACAGGGCGCTGCAAACAATTCAGAAGATATATCTGTATTTTTCCAAAGCCATATAGAGTGTTAGAGTGCGATAAATAATTTCGTTATAAATTTGATTAAATGTTTATGACCAGCTTTTATTTAAATTCAACCTGTGTGCGGCGAAGTTCGCCGATCGTTACCAGGCAACCAAGAAAATAAACGACGATTCCTTTATAGCGCTGTCTTACCATTGAGTGGACCTTCTTGTCATAGTTAATATTCGCTGCTCTAGTCAAACAAAAGGCTGCAGTTACTAAAATGATAAAGTTTTTACTTTGCAATATTACCAAATAATGGCTTGCTAAAGCAAAATATTAAATAGACTTTTACTGTGCGTTGTATGTAGCTTTATCCGCGCCTCCACCCCCACCCACAACCTCACCCGCCATGAAGACAGCGACGTAACATTGATCTCGTTTGTTTTTACAAAAATTACACATTTGTAAGCCCATTATAGGTTTATCGGTATGAGTTTTAGAGTCAAAAGTATCTATAGGAATGTTTTTGAGCATGGTGAATCCAAATCTGTCCTCAAAATTGGAGTTGAGTGCGCGGTTTCAAAGGTACGGGCATTTTTCGGAACAAAAGCGCTGTTTTCAGCCTGAGAGGTAGGTTTGTCATCCCTACCACTTGGCGGGGAGTAACGTCGTGATAACACTCCTTAAAAGTTAACTATGGCCTAGTACAAAAATGCTCCCAGCCAAAAGAAATGCAAGGTTGGTGCCGCTGACCTCCGTACTAAACCTAGCCTAGAGACTTCCGCTGCTGCTTCGTCTTCGGTCGAGTCAACACCCGTATTGTAACGGCTCCTTTGTCGCCATTTTGGGTGAACACTTGGCTATCGTTCAGTGATTGTTGTTTCGGGTGTTGTGACCGTTGTCGGAGTCGGGTGTCCCAGCCAGAAGAAGTTTCCATTCACGCTGGTATCCACACCGGGAAGAACTGGATGTTCCCTTGGGATAATTTCTGTCTGATCTGCAAGGATTCACCTCACAGCTACCACTTTACGTACTCGACCACTTGGAGGGTCATAAAATATAGTGCCACCGATCCAACATTCCCTTCAGCTTGTTGTACGGCTTATAGACTGCAAGAGGGGGGTAAAATGGAACATTGGACTATGACTGAAGTCACATGCCGTTAGTTGGGCGGTCCGAAGTATATCAAACCTTCTGGGTGAATGCCGTCCAACGAAGACCATACGTAAATCAGCAGCAGCTACAAGACGTTGCGTGGACCGGGTCACAGGCTTTCAGAATTGTTTTACAAAAAACTTTTTACAAATATCTTAAAAAAAGCATGTCTTGCTATTGGAATCGAACGGGCCGCCGCGCCGTATCAGAAACACAGCATCCAACTACTGAGTAGGGACGGCTGTCTAATACTAGAAATGACCCCGTCCTTAGGTTTAGTCCAAATTCGAGCCCCGGATCAGTTTCGCTATCTATGATTCGTACTGCGAAAGGAATTTAAGTTGAACCTGATCCGCTGTTCCACTGCAAAACAATCTTGTGCGGAATAATTTTTTCTGTTTCAAGTCCAGCTACTAATTTTTTCTGTTTCGAGTCCAGCATATAGGGCGCGAATCGATGTTAATTTTGTTCTGCAAATATTAGTATATTGGGATGGGGGTTGGGGGGTCGGCAGGAGTTTTCGTATTAATTGAAATTTAACAATAATAATTAGAAACTGAAAGATAAAAGGGGTTTAGATAAACGCAGTTTGGGTAGGTCTTTTAAAAGTAACATTAATTTTATTTAGATATAGGAATTTTCCCAGTCTTAACAAAAAATAAAAATTGGTTTAAAAAATAAGCTAAAACTAAGTAGGTAGGTATTTTAAGGAATAATAAGTAAACCAAAAATAATATTCTATTAACATAATATGTTAGTTTAGTTTTAACAAAGAATAAAAACTTGTTTAAAGCAACAAACTAAAACTAAGCAGGAAGGTATTTTAAAAAATAATAAAACAAAAATAATTTTATTCTATTAACATATCGATCGGTTATTTTGCATTTGAAACTTGTCGCTATCTGATTCGGCGAGCCACATGTAATTACTTCGCGGACTAAGACTCGGAACTGATCCATGGATCAGATATTTGTTTAGATCGGATCATCCACAAAATTAGTAGGATCAGCCATCCCTACCACTGACCTACGAGACCATTTGAAAAGTAGCGTCTTCCGACAGCGATCTGTTTTGAACTCTTCTGTTCGGTTCCACGGCGCTACCGAATGTCCGAATCGGCAGAATTGCTCATGTGACATGTCTTCGCAGTACAATGAATTGCTTACAAGGGTCTGGTAGGTCAGTGGCTAGATAGTGTGTTTGTGATGCGACGGTTCCTGGTTCAATCCCCGTCAGTGCCAAGCTATGTTTATTATTTTTGTTAATATTATGTTTGCGAATGTATTTTTGTCTTGGTTTTGGGTATGCGTTGGGTTAGTTTGGGTTAGTGTTGCTTGGTTGCGAGTGAAGCGAACGGAGGGCCATGAGAAATAACTTAATTGGCCAAGGTCGGAGAAGGTCACCAGAGAAGTTCAAAGCAGACCGCTGCCTGAACACGCTAACCACTTGAAAGCAATTATCTGGACCATAAAGATATGGTGTTGGCCAACAATCTAATGCGTATGCAACTCTGAAGGCCTCTGACCGGGGTCTCGGAAACGTCTACTGTAGCAGTTAACTTAACCTATAGCATTGCCTTTATCTTAGATTAGGTTAGAGTAAGGATACCGCGCATGACATTAAGCCAATGTACTGAAATTGAAGCCTTTTCAGAGCGGCGGCCATTATTTATGTGTCAAACACATCTATTGTTGTGGCGGTGCTATTTTGAAGTTATTTTGTGAGTTTTTGAACAAAAAGAGATAAAAACTAAGATTCATAATGGTAAATTGTTCGGCATATGGTTACAAGAGTCGAAGTGAGAAGAAGGAGCCTGGAATTTCATTTCACAGGTAATTATTGTCTGGTAGTTTATTTGCATATTTCACCAAATATTCAATAAAGCCATAAATCTTCTTCAAGGAGAGTCTTTCAACAGAGGCGTAGGTAATATATTTTTCATACTCTGCCTATAAAATGGCTATATTATGTTACGACTCAAAATTACTTTAACTTATTAATTATTATTTATTACTTATAATTTCAATTAATTTATTGAAGTTACCCAGTAATTTATGTGGCAGGTCTTCTTTCCTTGTCTAAGGTCTTTATAAATAATGCCTATGGAATCGAGCTCACAATTGCCTAGAAGCAAACATAAATTTTATTCCTAACCATCTACACGAGTCCTTCTGCCTGACGAGACTTGGACATGCGTAAACACATTTCTGACAAATATATGTCTTTATGGTTCAGGGAATTCCGATTCCCTTCTTAAGTGGGCTTCGTGGCTCATTGGTTTGAACCTCTCTATGAACCTTGGTTCGATGCTGTGTTTCTGCTCGGGTTCTATTACAGCGGCTAGACAATTCGTTTATATGCCTCTGATGGTCTAGAGGTGTGCATAGTTAGCCTTCACTTCGGCAACGCGAGTTCAAACCCCATCGGTTTCTTTTTATTTTTTTAAGGTTAGATTTCTAAACAGTTTTTTTCTTGATTTTGAGTATGTCTTGGGTTAGTTTGGGTTAGCACCTGGTTAGTTTCCTTTTCTTGAGCCCCCGTAGCGAGCGGAGCGAGCGAAGGGCCTGTGAAAAGTGAATTTAGGCATGCTGCTGAGAGTTATGGGATAGTCTCCAGACGTAAGTGGCTAGACATGCTTTTTTTAGGATTATATTTGTAAAACCCTTTTTTACTTGATTTTTGGCATGCCTTGAGTTAGTTTGGTTTGGTTGCGTCCCGAAACAAGCGTAGGTCCATGCGTGAAGTAAAAAAAATACAAATAACGAATGTAAACGAAAACATTGTGATGCGCGCGCAAGCTCAGGATTCGCCAGGCTAAGGGACTCGAGTAGATAGTTAAGTAAGATGTTAAGAATAGGCAAAGCCTTCAAGTTAGAGCAGTGTTGCCGATTGTCACGTAATTATCAGATTTTAACATAATTTTGCCAGCAGTCTGATACAAAATTTGACGATGGCATAATTATCAATTTTAACATAATTTTAACAGACACTTTATTATGCCAAAAATATAATTTGATATAAAATACAGTGGCTTTATACATGTGTAAGATTTAAATATTCACTAACCGTATGCCTAGCTTTTATTACTTGAACATAGAGGGAGGCAGTAGAAAACCACCGATACAGTAGTTCTATACAAGATAGAGCCACTGTAGCCACTGATTCGAGTAGGAGACATCTGGCACGTATCCACCAGGCGCGCAAAACGTTTGCGATTGTTTGCAACCTCAATGTTTGCTTGGTGGAGACGTTTATCACGCGTATTAGCAAACGTTTGCAATCACTTGGTAGTGTTCCGAGCGGTGTCGGTACATCAAAAGGATTTGTTGTTTGTGTGGGCGCTTTGCTTTTTTTGGGTATAGTTGTTTGCGAATAATTGGCTGGTGGAGACGATTGTCAATAATAGAACTGCAAACAGTTGCAAACGTTTGCTCGCAATGGTTTTTTTGGTGGATACGCAGCTAAAAAGATTAACCTTTACATATTCAGTGACTTTAAGATCGCCTACAGTCAATATCTTAGGAGGTATTGCTACAGCCTACAGTGCCTTTTAAGCCACTGTAAGATCACCATAGCCACTGTAAGATCGCCTTGTTTTCGGCGCCATCTATTTGTCCATGGCGTAAGTGGGGATAAAATTAAAAATTATAATAAACGGCGAATCGCAAATATTTTTTTTGGAAGTATACGCCCAAGACCTCCGGCCTGACGAGTATTGGGCTTGCGCGCGCATCATAAATACATTTCTGACAAATAGATGTCTTTATGATCCAAGGAAATGCTTCCAGCGGGTCTCGTGGCGCAATGGGTAGATGCTGCGTTTGTGACACGGCGGCCCGGGTTCGAATCCAGCGGCAAGACCTGTTTTTTTTTGCGTGAAGTGAAAAAAATAGATGTAAACATTGTGATGCGCGCGCAAGCCCAGGACTCGTTAGGCGGAAGGAATCGGCGGATGGTTTCAAAAAAACGAACCTCAAAGCGAATCAGAAGATATATTTTGCTGGTCACGCCATCTTCAGGTTTTAACATAATTTACATCAAAATCTGATAATTTTGGCTTAGCCATCACATAATTTCATTTCATGCCAGCGGCAACACTGAGTTAGAGAGAAGAAAAGCTAAGCTAACCTAAAACCTAACCTGTAAAGAAGTATAAAAAACTGAAGCCAGTTAAAAGTTTTCTAATAAATAAATATTCCATATAAACTTCTATAGGTACCTAATTATGTTTTCTTAGCTGTGAGGAAGGATATCTACCAATTTAATAGCTTGTAATGGCTAATAATATTGCAGCGAAGATTGAAGATTTTTATGGAGATGCTGCAAAGTATTGGTCCCAAGTGCCGGCTACCGTTAATGGCATGCTTGGAGGATTTGGAAATATCTCAGCAACAGATATTCACAGTTCTAAAACCTTACTAAAGCAGTTATTTAACTCGAAACAACCACCAGGTAGAGGGTATGCATTAGATTGTGGTGCTGGTATTGGTCGAATTACAAGATTTTTATTAGCCGACTTATTTGAAAAAGTTGATTTGGTTGAACAAAATCCTATATTCCTCGAAACAGCCAAACATTATTTAGGAACAGCAGTATTAGAGAAAAAAATAGGAGATATGTTTCCAGTAGGATTACAGAATTTTGAACCCGAGTTAAATAAATATGATGTGATATGGGTTCAATGGGTTCTTGGACACCTGACGGACAATGATTTTGTGAAATTTTTTACGAGTTGTCAGTAAGTATTACTTAAATGGAACCTTGAAGCTTGCTCCTAAAATTTAACACATTAAACACCATTTGAAGTTTGTTTGGAGTGGCATTGATAATTTTGGCCACCTTAATCCTACTGTAAGCTCATTGTATTGTAAAGAATGCAGTTGAGATGTACAAGTGTATAGTGAATGTATAAAGAATGGCCTATTTTCCACAATTTATCTTTGTCCAGCAATTTGTTGGGAGGTTTTAAAAGTGCTTTATATTTGAAACAAACACATTCATTTAGGTAAAAACTGAATTCCATATGCCTAAGTAAACAAAAATACAGGGAAAATAATATGCCAAATGGTAGTTCTATGAAGTAAAAAGCTTTTTGATGTGTACTTTTATTGCTTTCAAATATACTTACCTACTGATATAGGTAGAACATAAGAATACAAGTGGCCAAAAACCTTAATTCTTGCGAATGAGTAACCTGCATTTGATAAAATTTCCTAAGCAAAGTAAAGATGGTAATTTTTTAGAAGAAGTGTCAGATTAGTTTTTGATTTTTGATGTTACCTAAGCATGAAACTGGCCTATAGAAGTGTAGTACAGTACATTTTACTTTGTGGAAACTCATACTCTCCTGTTAAAAAAATAAAGAATTTCACATGAGCAAAATTTATGACGGTATCAATTCAGTTTTTTTCATTTTGGGCATGCCTTGGGGTAGTTCCGTTCGGTTGCATCCTCGGAACGAGCGAAGCGAGCGGAGGGCTATGCGCGAAGTGAAATATTAGCAGAGTGAAAAAATTAATCAACTGCAGTGGAGTGTTTTTCCTTGACCTCGCTATGCCACTGGAATATTTATAAAAGTAACGTACACAAATTTTTTACAAAATTCGACTTTGCAAATTCAATTTGTATTCAATTTATGTGTTTCTGAGGAAAAAACGGCAAAATAGGTCTGACACGTCTAAAAAATTACCAAAAAAATTATGTATTGCTCAAGTTATGAGAGAACTAGTTACAAAGAGTGTAATGGATAATATTTAACTATCTTTAAAAATTGAGAAAATATTAAGACTAACATGTTAAATATATTATATTCAACATGTTGGTGTTTTGTTCTCCATAATAGTAAGGCAAGTAATGGAAATTGGGACCCTATCTAAAAATAAGAGAACCAATAATTCTTCTGTGACCTAACTATCAGTGGTAAATAGTAAAGTGGAGTGATTTTTGGAAAGACATAGCATTTTTAATTAAAGATTTCTAGAGTTGTAATAGAGAAGAGGACAAAGTACGCCCTTGGTTTTATTTATCTCGATATTTCGCCTTTATTATTTTTAAGCTTTTATTAAAGTCTGCAATTCAAAATAAACATTATTCTTTTACTGCTTCATAGGTAGCTGCAAAATATGTGTCATAAAGACGATTTAATTTTGTTTTATTTTAGAAAAGGATTAAAATCAAATGGAGTTATCATTGCTAAAGAAAATATTACTTCAACTGAATTTGTAGAAGTCGATCAGAATGATTCATCTGTAACTCGACCCATAGCACTACTTAGAGATTTATTTGATAAAGCTGGTTTGTATTGTTACCGACTGGACAAACAGCGGAATCTTCCTAAAGGTCTATATACAGTATACATGTTTGTTCTAAAACCCAAAATTAATGAAGATAATGTTTGTGATCATGTGAACTGTGAATGTATTTCAACTGAATCTAAGACTCAATTTTATGATTATAATAGTACTATGGAAGCTTAGTTATAATATTTTACATAAAATCAATTATTTGTAAAATAATATTTCACACTCGAAGAACCAGTATTTCAGATATTTTAAATACATCTACACCAAATTCTAAGTTATTAAAATAACATTACTTTATAATACCTAATTAATTTTAGATACTTTTATCATCTAAGAGGCAACTCCAGTACGTATTGGTATTTTTTAAAATGCTATGCTTGGATGTAAAAATATGACTGTGTAATTAAAGCGTCTTTGATGTTCTATTTATTTTATACAATATACTATTTTATTGCTTCATATTTATTTTGGGAATCCTGAGCAATTTTTAAGTTGCATCCATTTATTTGGAAAAACATTTATTCCTTTAATTTCGACAACTTAAATTTGCTAAATTGACAGATTGGCAAAGACTTTTTACCAAAAGTGTTAGCGTTTTATTTTGATGACGAGAGCAAGCCAGAACGCCCGCGCTTACGTGCATGGGTGAAGGTGTCGGGAGCAGTAAAACACCTTTAAGACCTTTCCCATTAAATTGTATTTTTCGAATATCGTATTATTGCCAAGTAGATCCATTTTACCAAATGTGCTTACCTTCAGATAATAGATTATAAATATTATCTGGGCCGGCGCCAGGAGTGGGGTCGTGGGCCCTCACCCCAGGCGGCCGTTTTTGAGAGCGGCCGATTTTTAATTTATGGCTATATATTTTTCACCTTTGACTACAATATGTTATTTAAATAATAATTGTATAATACTCCGTTTATTATGTGTAACTATTATCCGAATGATACCCCCAGCAGAATGAAAGGGCAATACAGTGGAATTCGAACACTACGTGCACACTGTAAATGTTGCCGTTAAATTTTATTTTTCGAATAGCGTAAAATTGCCAACTAGATCAATTTTACCAAATATGCTTACTTTCAGATAATATATTGTAAATATATTATAAATATTATCTAAGCCGGTCCCAAGGGTGGGGCCATGGGCGCCCAGCCGGCCGTTTTAGAGTGGCTGCATATTTTGGATTTAGGGCTATATATTTTTCACATTTGAATGCAATATATTATTTAAATAAATAATAATTGTATAATCCTCCGTTTATAAATCGTTTCGATATGTGTAATTGTTGACCGAATGATACCCTCGGCAGAATCAAAGGGCAATACATACAGTGGAATTCAAACACTTCGGCACCGGGCGCCGACTCAGGACACGTGACTAAAAAGCGCGCATGCCATTGCCGGCCGGCTAAACTACGCAGCATTGCGAATGTAACCAGACTTACGTCTACGTAGCAACTTACACAATTTATCCATAGTTCGTACGTTATTATTCTTGGAATATGTTTTGAATGGTGGGCAGTGGAATATATTTGCGAAAAAACATGGAAGCTGCTGAATATCCAGTATAATACGGCTGTAAACCCATCTTTTTTTATCATTAAACTAATAATTCACTTCACGCATGGCCGTCGCTTCGCTCGCTCCGGGGGCGCAGCCAAACAAAACTAATCCAAACTAATCCAAAGCATGCCCAAAATCAAGGAAAAAAAAAATACAAAATGCAGTACGACAATAGTGTATCTTTCATCTTTTCTAACAGCGATTTATTTACTAATGATGATTCGCAGGTAGTATTTGCACTTAAATCCCATCGGGGAGCTAAGATATTCAATGCAACTGGCTAGATTTTTAAAGCGTCACTGGAGCCGCTGCAATCACGCGGAAGCGTATGGATAAATTCTACAAGCTGCTACGTAGACGCAAATATAGATCATGTAGAACGACTGCACACTAATCGACGCGCCAATATTTTATCGTTTCTAAGTTAGCTGATGTAACATGTAACCTTTGACATCTCTATGCTGTCTTCTGCACAGGTGCATCTATGACAACAGGTGAGGTGTGATATATAATTAATCTTTTCTATTAGTGTTATCTTAATAATTATCAGGAGTGTTCTAAATATATTTACAAGTAAGACCGGTGAGTAAAAAATATTTTTACTCTCCTAGATACACATAGGTAAACTTATTCACAGAGTCGTGTTCTAATTCAGATTGCCTCGCAAAAATTTTATTAACGTTGCAAATATTTTTTTATAGAATGCTTGTGGTTTCCTGCGATTGAAGTATAACTGCAAGATGCGCAGCGGCAAAAAGATTATCTGGTGCAGAATATAGAAAAATAAAGAAAAAGGCAATTTACTTACGAGCGTGCAACCAAATTTAAAATCATTCAAACCATTGAAAGGAAGTTTGATCTTTTGGAAATCCATTTACTTAGATCAGTTTCCTTTGCTATACGATATATCTTTTCTTGAAAACGTTCCGAAAGAAGATCTCATGAAACATTGCATAGACCTGGAAATCTACCTCACTGACGGTGAAGAGAAATATATTTGGCGAATTAAAAGATGAAATTCCCTCTTTAAGAGCTATTGCCTACGATTTAAATTCGCTACTAGCTGCCTTCAAATATATAGTTGCACATGGTCTGAGGCAACCATGCCAAACCTTTTTGCTGCCTAACTCTTCCAGTATCAGTGGCTAAAGGAGCTTTTCGAAACTCAAAATAATCGAAAACTATTTGCAAACATCTATGTTACAGGAGAACTAGTGGCTAGGTCGCGCCGGTCTAAAAGCGTTCCCGACGCGATTGTGTATTATAATACTTCACTTCACGCGTGGCGCTTCGCTCGCTACGGGACTACGGGGGCTCAATCAACAAAATCTAACCAAAACCAAAACTAACAACCCAAGGCATACCCAAAATGAAGCAAACTTTTTACAAATAAAAAAAACCTCACCCACTACGACGCTTGAAAGGACTTTGCTGAACCGCAATGACATGGGGGTAATTCTCATTACGACGACGGCGTCGTACGCTGTACTTCGCTATGTATGTCGGGATCGATTTTAGACCGGCGCGTCCTAGCCGCCGCTATTTACAAGAGAGGCTTTTTTTTTGTTGAGGTGTAAAAATGCTCTCTTATGCACACCCGCCTCTCTGGGCATACCCACTAAAAATTCACCATCTTCCATTGATGCTAGTGACTCTTGTCACTCTTACATCATCCTTCATTGGCGTGTTGGCCTCCTGTTGTTCTTGATGATTCTAGGCAGGATGTTGTGTTTGTGATATGATGTTCTGGAGTGTGTGTTAGTGGGTTAGTTATTTTTGGGGTTTTTCTGTAGTATTTAGCTACATTTTTTATGGGTTAGTAAGTGTTATAATTATTTTTGGTGGTTTTTTATTTTTATGATTTTTATGTGTTTTTTGTGGTTATTGTGGCCCTCTTACGGTGGTTCTCGTAGGCTTTTGAGCCTTGCTCTTCTTGGCCGGTCTTCCCCGTCAAAAAGTGATGTTATTAGTGGATTTGTGTGATTGTGTACTTGTTCCAAGAATCTAACATGTCTGTTTGTTAGGTGTTCGTGAATTGTTTCGACTTTTAGGTCGGCGTGTATGTTAGCGTTGCGAATGTACCATGGTGCATTTGTGATTTGTCTTAGTGTTTTGTTTTGGAAAACTTGCAGTTTTTTCTTGTTTGTTTTGCTTGTGTGTATGTATGCAATAGCTCCGTAGAGGACTTTGGGCTTGATAACTGGGTTGTAGAGTAGTAATTTGTTTTTGATTGACATTGAACTATTTCTGTTAATTAAAGGATAGAAGGCTTGCTTTGCTGCAATGCCTATGTTAATTTTGTTTTGAATGTGTTGATTAAATGAAAGTTTGCTGTCTAGGGTTATCCCTAGATATTTGAGAGTTTTGTTCCACCTTATCTCGGTGTTTCCTAGGTTTAAATTTGCAGGTAAGCCACGTTTATTGCTAATGAGCATTTACTGTGTTTTATCGTTATTAATTTTGATGTTCCAAGTTTCTGCCCAGTCGTCTATGGAATTTAGGTGTTGTTGTACATGTATTTTGAGTATTGCTGTATTTTTGAGTGTCGAATATATGCAGATGTCATCTGCATATATTGAGAGTTGTACGTGTGGGTGTCTGGGTACATCCGCTGTGAATAGCGAGTATAGTGTTGGGGATAGCGGGGAGCCCTGGGGGACTCCCGCTTTCAAGAGAGGCTAAACTCTTTATCTGTACGTGCATCTAGACGGACTGTTCAAGATTCTATCATTTGTTGCACATGCGTATTGAATTGAATATCTTACTGCTGCTCCCGTTAGTTAGAATTAACCAACCAGTGAACAGTTGTTAAAGACGAGTCGACATAAATAAGTTGAGATAAATAAGTCGACATAAGTAAGTCGACATAAATATGTCGACATAAATAAATCGACATAAATACGTCGCCATAAATATGTCGGCATAAATCGAGTTAAAACAATATAATCGTCACAATAATAATAAAATTCCTGATCCTTCATCGCTTCCTTTACCGGCTTTTTATATATTGTTTATCTACATTGAACGGTTTGCGATGTTTGAAAGGTTTTTCCTTTCTAATTTACCCATTCCCTATTGAATTCTAATGATTCAAACAAGTCGCTAAGATTTTTTAGGAATTGTTTCATGCTTACTGTTTTAAAACTCTTTTCTAGGAAATTTTTTCTAGGTCCCATTCCCGTAAGGTCACTTCATCTAATTTCGAGCAAACGAGGTATATAAATAATTAGTGTCCCAAGAATCTGTCGGAACTTTCGGCGAATTTATTGGTTTTAAATATTTCAACACACAATAAACTAACTTCCGAAGAGGTACCGAGGGTTCTTGGTCGATTTTGTCTAAGGTAAATAATGCCTTAACATAATTTTGTATTAAAATTTTATTATTATTGTAACGTTCACTTATTATATTTCAAACGGTCTCATAATTTGTGCTTGAAAACTCCAAGCTAGCTATAATTTCAGATACGCGAGGCCCTATAAACGCGCTTAATTAATGATACTCTTGAACATAGTGTCCCGAAACTCTATCTCTCTATACAATTATCATAATCCCCTTGTATGTTTGAATTTCGATGGCTGACAACTTCAAGCCACTTGTATTTTCACTTACACGATTCGAAGGACTAATGGAAATGACTGTATTAGAACGGCCAAAACGAATTGAACCATTATCACCTGGACTCTACAGGGAAATTTTCGTTTACAAATACTTTTGCTTTAGACAAGAGACTATGTTGTGGTTTGGAACTTTCGGCAACATACACTAAAACGGAGTTTTATCCACAATACTAGTCACGCTCGATCAACCAATACAATGGACTATACGGAATAGGTCCTCTATCTCTATTTAAACTATTCTTACATTTAATAATATCCATACTTTCATATGCGCCTAATAATCTCCTATCAGTAATACTATGACTTAATTTTAAATTTTTAATTGTTATTCTATGATTATTATCAAAAGCATGCTCGGCAACACTTGCCGAATCTCGTTTGTATAGATCTTCTAGTTTGCCCAACATATTTTTGGTTACAATCCATGCATCCAATTTCATATATTCAACTTCTTTCAAATATTTCAGTTTTGTCCTTTGGACCAACTATTAATTTCTTAATGTTGAACTGAGTTTGGTATACTAATTTTAAACCTACTTCCTTAAAGACTTTTTGGAGTCCTCTAGTATACTGAGGATTATATGCTATCGAGACATATTTTGTATTTTCATCCTGTTTCACGAAAGAAGTGGAATCACGAATGGTCTTTCTAAACAAATGCCTATTAATTAGTCTATTTATTAAGTTAGTATCAAAACCATTAACTTTCGCTATATTCTTAATTATTGTCTCATTTTTCTTATTAAATCTTTCTCTGCTGAGAGGAAAGTTAACCATACGGTGTACCAAAAAATGAAAGCTGGCCATTTTGTGTTTGTCGTAGTGGAATGAGTCATTAGGAATATATCGGTTTGTGGCAGTACTTTTTCTATAAATATCAAATTCTAGTGTGTTATTATCGTTCCTAATTACTAAAGTATCCAAAAATGGAAGTTTGCCATTGTTCTCGACTTCATAAGTAAATTTAATGATGGGAAAACGGTTGTTTAATTTGGTTACAAAATCTTCGATATTAGCGGTTTTTGTGTCGAAAATCGCGAAAATGTCATCCTTATACCTGTACCATCCTTGGAAAATATTCGAACTCCTGACTTATTTCATTTTCAAATTTACTCATGAAAAGGTTAGCTAAGAACGGCGATAAACAGTTGCCCATTGCCGTCTCTTCAAGTTGTTGGTAATAGCACAAACAATATAGCTACGCAAGCTATATTGTTTGTGGTAATAGTTATTTTTATATTGAAAATAGTTTTGATCCAGGCGAAGTTTGGTTAAAGTTAAATATTCTTGTTTGATTTCGTTATCAAAACTGTTCATCTCAAGTAATTCACCAAGGTATTACAAGGTCTGTGGAATTGGTGCACTA
This sequence comes from Pissodes strobi, assembly GCA_016904865.1. Taxonomy (NCBI): domain Eukaryota; kingdom Metazoa; phylum Arthropoda; class Insecta; order Coleoptera; family Curculionidae; genus Pissodes; species Pissodes strobi. The sequence goes on along the minus strand of MU182287.1, from coordinate 81,729 downwards.
GGGAACAATGAGCAAACATCAAACGAGATTAAAATTTCACCTTCCTTAAGGTTCGTACCCATGATACAATAAACGTAAGGTATGATATCGCGCAGGCGACGATTCGTCTGTGACGTCATTGCGAGATTTCTTTGGCGCTGCGCGCCGGCCGGCATTTACAACATGAACGAACGTGTGCTTTGCATTTGAGATTCGTATGTTTTAGATTTAAATTTTGTTGGCGTTACTGTTCCTTAGACGATGTTTGTTGGTATTTTTAATTAAAAAACGTTTGATTATGAGGTGTGCTGTGGACGGATGTAAGGTGGATAACCAAGGCAAAAACTTTGATAGGAATATAAGGTGTTTCACTTTTCCCAAAGACAAAATATGTGTAGTAAATGTGTTTTCGTAAGGATAGATCTAATAAAACTTCTTCACGTATTTGCTCGAAACATTTTGAGGAAGATGACTATGTACAGGGTGGCCGGTTTAAGACGGGCCTATACCTTATCTCGAAGATTACAATGGTAATAATTAGTTTTTAATTTCACCCAGGACACAAATTTTCTTAAAAAATAGAGAAAATAGGTAAAACATAATGATTATGTGCCTATAAACGTATGCATTTCAATAGAAGCCAATCACGCAATGACGTCAATGCGCGGAGCGAACGAATTTGAGACGGTTAGGTATCATACCTTCCGTTTATTGTATCATGGTTCGTACCTTTAATTTTGTTTATAATTAATCAAGTATGAAATTCTTGATATCAATTTCGGTAACAAGAGAATAATAAAATTCAAAGGACTAGTAGTTTTTGCCTAAACCTAGATCACTTGCTACAAGCAATTTAATTTTATAGTTATATTTCTCAAAAGGATTTCTTGTCTTAACTTATTCTGTTTTTTTTTTATAATAAGCGAAATAGTCATGCCAAATTTCGAATTTGGAGATATCCTAGGCATAAGACTCAGGTCATAAAGCTCTTAAATAAGACAATTATTAGAATTTAGTACGAGAAATTCAGATTCTTTATGCCGAGAGCTTATAGGTTTAAAAAAAAACATTAGATGTGTGATTGAAAAGAATAATTTTTTCAACAAAAAATACCGTGCTTTAAAGGTTAGGTCATTTTTTCGAAAATAAAGATTAGGCTCTCATATTGAGAAACTATCCCACTTGTTTTGAAATCTTCGGTACCATAATATTGATAAATTATTCTCCAAATATAAGAACTGAACGTCTTCAGCGAAGAGCATTATTAGCTTGACAAAGATTAAGAGAATGCTAGCTATGTATAGGTTAAAATCGCGATTTTCTTAAATATAAATACAGGGTGATTATCCACGAAAAACGCTATCGAGATGCGGTTTTCACTGAATAATTGAATTTTATTGAAAGTTTTTTTTTAAGTATATGCCATTTTAATTTAACAACCCGACGTAATAATGACCGAATCTGATATAGGACAATTTTGTTATTTTAAATGGAAATATACAGAGTTATTTTCCCAAAATTTTAAGGCTTGTTCCTTCCCCTTATCGAAAAATTAATACAAGTTATAGTTATTTTTTAAAATAGTAGATTTATAGAGCTGCACTATGTTGGGGTTTGGAACCTTCCGGAAAATGCACTAAAACAGAGTTTTATCCAAAATACCGAAACATAATTATTGCAGTCGACGCGCGTTTCGCTAACCATATCATCATCAGGAGATGGCTAAAACTAAACTTTAAACCTACCTACCTATCTATTTTATACCAACTGTTTACTTAACAGAACCTAAAAGAACCAATCTTAGAATCCTACTAGTCACGCTTGGTCAACCAATACAATACTAAAGCCATATAAGGTACTAAATTTTAAGAAATTAAAGAAACCGATTTTTCTAAAAAGAGTACAATTATCCCAGGCCTTAAAAAATTTAATAAGAACAAGCTGACATTTTTTGGAAAGACGAGGCCACTTTCCATAATATGGGCAGAAGGGAATCCCAGAAAATTTTGTAAACACGTCCGAGATTCGCCAAAGGTTATGTTTGGTGTGGTGTGTCCAAGGAAAAAAAAACGGTCATTCTTTCATATATCGATGTGCTGAAAATGTTTGTTTATCCTCAATTGCGGCAGGAAAGTTTATTGCATTCAGTGTACTTTCAGCAAGATGGAACTATGCATTAATTACCGAAAACAACGTATTTGAAAACAGGTGGATTGGAAGAGGAGGTCCTTTTTCATGGGCTCGGGACTTAAGTGTTCCCGACTTTTTTTTATTGTGGTATATAAAAGAGAAATGCTCTAATCCGCTGTCACAAACGTTAGAGCTGTTAAAAGCAAATATCCGTAACGTGATAGAGAACATTCCAGAAGAATATATAGTCGGTAGTTTTAATAGGTTTGGATACATGGCATTTAAAGATCATTTACGCAAATAGTGCACTATGTAAAAATCGACCTCTCCTATTGGTCGATCCATCTCGTATTACGATATGTCTGCGTGATGCAATCAATTTCTGTCAAGAGCTCTCGTGGTGTAGAGGTTTATACAACTGGGTCTCACCTGGACGGCCTATAGGTTCGAACCCCGTTGCTATTTTTTTTTTAAAGATTATGTTTCTAAACAGTTTTTTCGTGATTTTAGGTTAGTTTGGGTTAGGTTAGCACCTGGTTAGTTTCCTTTTCTTGAGCCCCCGTAGCGAGCGAAGCGAGCGGAGGGTCATGCCGCTCGACCAATAGGAAAGGCCGATTTTTATATGGTGCACTATTTGTGTAAAGGATCTTATAATGCGGATACATGCATTGAAGTCGGTGGAAGACACTTTCAATATTTGCAGCAGTGATTTTTATTTATAGCGGTAGTTTTTTGGTTTACTATCAATGTTTATATAAATTTGATCAGTCAGTAATTGTTATATCTTTATCGATATAATGTTTTTTGAAGCTCAATAAATCTACTAGTTTAAAAAATAAAGGGAAAGGAACAAGCCTTTAGTTATTTACCAAACAAGTGCGGAATGTGACATTTTTCCACGCGAGGCGGCAGTTGCACGGCCCGGAGTTCGGCCAAGCCGTCAAGGGCGGAAAAGACACTTTCCGCATGTGTTAGGTACCTACAAAATTTTTCCTACGATCGATACTAAAACAGAGTTTTATCCACAATACCGGTATTGTGGATAAAACTCTGTTTTAGTGCATGTTGCCGAAGGTTCCAAACCCCAACGTAGCTACGATCGATATATAGTGTGTCCACGGATATTTACTTCATTTGTCTTCTTGGGGCTAAATCCGTGGACACAATGTAGTTCTTAGGTAAACGTCAATTAGGTTTGAGGTAAATAATAATATACTGTAATTACAAAAATTATTGAGCTTCTTGAGTATTTCACCTTATTGAGTGTTTTAGATAAGATATTCATTAATTTAACAAATCGTACGGAAAAGTTACTTTTCGGTGCTAGTAGTTCTGAAAAGTAACTTTTCAGCACGATTTTTTTTATAGAATTATAAACAGTAAAACAGATAAATATTACAAAAAAAAACGTGCAATTGATATTTGTAGCATACTGTAGATTTATTGCAGCTGCCATGTCTTGAAGAACTTCGTTAGTTTTTACTTGAATTTGATGTGGGTCTGCTAATGTCTGACCTCCTTCGGATACACATTCTACCGAACGTTGTATTTGGAGTTGACTTTGAGGAGAGCAACTGGGTATTACATTTTCCATTGTACTTTCTGACAAAACTGGATCCATGGGTATTCTAGAAGACGTTTTTAAGATATTCTCGGCAATTTTGCTTTTATTCGTTAGGGAATCTTCAATATAGGATTCGGCTATACTGGTTGACCTCCATCCTCCATGCCTTTTAATATTAGTGATATTGGTTCCAGAATTTGCCAACAAGGTTGCTGAGGACCTTCGAAAACAGTGGCGCGTGTACATTTCTACATTTTTCAAGTTCAGAGGTACCCAGCAATGTTAGGCGGTATTTTACCAAATGTATTGATACCAACGCTTTGATTAGTGCATTTTCCGTTTCTATAAAATAGAAAAAAGCGTTTGTTGGTGGCGTTCACAGGTCGTGCAGCCATGTACTTTCTGTACAGTTTATTTCTTATCTGGGTCACAAACTACAAATTTTCTCGGTTTATTGATTTTAGTAGATGGTATGCTGATTACCAGAATGTCTTTTTTATCTGCAATGTCTTCGGTCGTCATCTTCATCAACTCCTCACGTCGACAAGCACTTGCTATACCAAAAATTGTAGTTATTTCCATCATGAGATAGACGTTGTCTCGAGCATTAAAAATAAAATTTTCTACATCTTGTTCCAAGATTTTGTATTTTTTTGATTTGTAGTTATCGTTGACTCTCTTTAAATAGGATGTGAGTTTATGATATTTGCTTGTATCAACGTCCTTCTTAAGTTTTATGATTAATTTTAGCATTGAATATTTCGACCATAGCGTTGATGTTGATGTACTTGATAATATATGAAAATATGCTAGCAATACCTCTTCCTTTATTGTGGATAATTTTTTTGGTAACAATTAATTGCATATACGGTTTTCTGCTATTTTTGAATTATATAGAAATTTTTTGATATAGTCACATTTTGGTGTTCTTAGTGATTGCAAATACACTGGCGGAGAACAGAAATCGTGCTTTTTAATTTACTTTTTTCAATAAATACAAATAATATGTGGTAAGTATGTATGAGGTTTGGTGTCATATAAGCACTGTCAATTTTAAAGATTTTTTTGTTCAATGGTAAGATTACATCAAATGGAACACATTAATGCAAAAAAAATTGCGGATGAAGCACTTTTGACGCCAAAAATTGAAAAAGATCTTTCAGAAATGAAACTGTTTAGTGACATTTAAATTTTAAATGCCAAGACTTTCCCAATGTGACGTTAACGATGGTAATTTACTTGCAATGTTGTCAGACTTGGCTAACCTTCTTGTTTTTCAAGTAACCAAATTGCCAAGTCCAGGAGCATGTTTCATAAAGTAGAATAACAACTTTAGAAAGTATCTAAACAAGCGCGCACCGCGCGCTTGGCGCTTGCTCCTTATATGCCTCAGACTAACCAAATAAGCTCCCATTTGTTTCTTAACTAACATAAACTAACCAAAACTCTTCCAGACTAATGCAAACTAACCCAAACTAACTGAAACTAACCCAAGGTACCCTTAATTAACCAGTGCTAATCTGAGCTATGCAAGAAACAACCGCGCGAAACATACCCCAGGCTAACCAAACAAGCTCCCATTTATCTCTTAATAAATCCCAACTAACCAAACTAATCCTAGGTACCCTTAATTAACCCGGGCTAATCTGAGCTATGCAGGAAACAAGCGCGCGGTTACCGCAGGCAAACCAAACAAGCTCCCATTTATCTCTAACCCAAACTAACCCAAGGTACCCTTAATTAACCATGGCTAATCTGAGCTATGCAGGGAACAAGCGCGCTCCGCGCGCTTATTTATTATATACCCCAGGCTAATCAAACAAGCTCTCATTAAACCAAACTAACCAAAACTAACCCAAGGTACCCTTAATTAACCAGGGCTAATCTGAGCTATGCGAGATGTTTCTTGTATACCCGAGGCTAACCAAACAACCTCCCATATATCTCTTAACTAACATAAACTAACCCAAACTAATTGAAACTAACCTCCTTTTAAATAAACTACTTTTAAATTTGTATCTATTTGAATGAACTAAGTAAATTATTTTATATGACTTATTATTAAAAGTGACCCCCCTTCTAGCGTATATAACATCTAATTCTATAGCAAATCATATATTCGAATTATTTTATTATTTTAGTAAACAAAGCCATTAAGGATCATTATTTATAAGAAGTGTTCATCACACAGTACTTTTGAAACATGTATTTTACAACCAAATAGAAATTGAAATTACACTTGGCAACGCCCATCCGTACCCACGACAGCTTTTAGAGCTCTTTCATAAGATCCGTTTTTTCAATGGGCCGGAGAATTGACGGACCGGCAACGGATCGGATCAAACCTTTCACACCGATGAAAGGACGTTGGTAAATGTGAACGGTTGCATGCAAAACAATATGTTTCTGGGATATCCCTCAACATTACCGGTCCGTCAGTTCTTCGGCCCGTTGAAAAAACGGATCGTATGAAACAGCTCTTAGATCTTCTGGGACCATATACCTTAGGACAAAGTGTACTGGAAATGTGTTTATTAGCAAAAGATGTATGTTAAATTTTAATTTTAATTTTGAATTTATTTTGCGAAAATGTGCTGCATCCGCAATTTTTTTTTGCGTTAATGTGTCCCATTTGATGTAATCTTTCCATAGAACCCAAAAAAGCTTCAAAATCAACAGTGCTTATATGACACCAGAACCGTATGTGTGGTATTATTTTTTTATTTTTTATTACAAAAAACGCAATTTCTCTTCTCCGCCAGTATATTTGCAATCCCTAAGGACTTTAGAATGTGCTTACATTTTTTTTTCATATAATTCAAAAATAGCAGAAAACCTTATAAGCAATAATTACCATTTTTTTTATTACACCAGGACTCGAACAAACTGAACTCTTTTCTGTAACGTTCTTTTGATTTTTCTAAAGAACGTTTCTATTTTCTATTTGCTGCGTCGATGACCTCTATGATGTCTTCTGAAAAACCTTCTCCTTCAAACTGTTCTTCGCTATCCATTTTAACACAAAAACTTGCAGAAATGATAAAACTGAAGAAAGGCTACAGTTGTTGATTGTCAATGTTTGATTGTTTGACAGTTGCTGCGGTATAAAACAATATTTACCACCTGCTCCAGAACGGGGTGATGTGTATTTGATATTTTAATCACAACCTGCACTTAATTACTGCAATACATACCAGGGGTGTCAAATTAGTAGAACATTTTATATAAATTCTGTCACAATTTCAAAAATTCTGCGGAAAAGTAGTACTTTCAGCACGATAAATCGTGCGGAAAAGTTACTCTACCGCACGATCGTAGGAAAAAGATTTTGGAAAAACAAAGTGGTCCTATACCTAAAATTCGGTCTTTTTATTTTTGGTTCTTCCGGTTGTCAAAATAAAATGACATAAACTTAACAAAAAATCACTAAACTGAAATTATTCAGTGAAAATCGCAACTCGATAGCTTTTTCCTTTTCAAATTATTTAAGATCAAAATGGGTCGTGTATTTAAATTTTACATAATTACCTATAAGTTGTTTGTAAGATAAGTACAAGGATTCCTCACCACAACACATTAGTGCGTGCACACGAAGAATACAGGTAACTGTCGAAAATATTATTCTTTTACAGTAAGTTCAGATTACGTGGAAGATTCATTTTTCATATTGAGATACAGCTTCTTTCTTCGCCACGTATGAAAGTCACCCTGCATGCACTCAAATAAAAACAAGATCTTTAGTTTAAGATCCCCTTTCCAGAGAATTAATGTTGATTAATGTCTCTCTAAATCTGCTTAACACAGAAAAGACTCAAATAAAATTACAACAAAATATTTTTATTTTCGTAAACTACAAAGAATCTAGAAGGAAGAACATAAATTAAAACGAAATCATCACCAGGTTATATGATTATTATAGATCAATAAAGGTTTAATTTATAAACTTAAAAGTTTTTTCTCTAAGAATAAAAATGGTAAACAAATAGTGTTTGGTTTTCAACAGGTTTGTGTTCATAAAAGGAATAAAACTTTAAATGAAGTTCTAAAATTTCGGGGCGGACGAAGTGACAAACCTGGATGAAAAGGAGTTCTGTAATGCAATTCAATAATCCTGGGATTCTCGGGATTGGATTCCCTAGACGGTATACAGGATGATGGACACTCCGTTATTCGCAAACGCCATACCAAACGAATAAACTCGTTTCTTATGTCGGCGCCTTATTTGAGGATAAATCATGTTATGTACCTACTCTTGTAGCAACGCAACGGTTGCATTGTGCGTGCATTCAAAATAAATCACAAGCAGTTTGTTTCTTGATTTGAATCCGACATAAAAAATACAAATATACCATGACACATTATTTTGACGTAATTTTATTTCAAGATATCGAACATTTTGTTTCCAAAGCCCGCTGCCTGCTTGCTAAAAACAATAGATTAACTGGGTAACTCGATTATTTATAATTTTTTTGTAGTAAAAACTTCTTTAACGCCTTTAGCCGGTTGGGAAGACCGATCTTGGGCCTGAAAACAGGAGTGTTTTGAGACTCGATGAAATCGAAAAACCGACACCAATAAAAAAATATAGATCTATAGGATGTAGCTTGCGAGAGATTGAGATAGAACACAGTCCCGGTCACACATTTTGAGGCGGAAAAATTAAATATTATTTTCAATAAAAATATATAGATCTATAGGATGTAGCCTGCGAGAGAATGAGATCGAACACAGTATACCCCCAGTATATCCACCACCGAGTAGCGACAGAAACCGTCGGAACCTTTGATGTTTGGGGGTCAAACTTTCTTTCTCCGTCAGTTGACGCGTTTGACGGATAAACAACCTATTTCACTGGTCAAATTGTGAAGAACTCGTCTACACTATCGATAATTTGAAGTGGACTTAATGAAATAAGGATATTTGCGGTTGAATTAATATGAATATCATTGAAAAACTTTATTAAAAGAAAATATTTTGTTTGCTTTATTTTATCACACACAAAAGAAACATTTTTAATCTATAGTCTAGAAAAATAAAATTTGGTGAAACAAATTAACAGAAATAGTATTGCAATATAAATGATTTTTGAACTGAATACTTTTTTGGTTTTATGAGTGTCATTTTTCAGGGCCGCGTTACATAGTTTTCTAATATTCGTCCCGCGTTACGAAAAAAAATCGTATCATGGGGTATGATTCAATTTG
>MU182287.1:28714-72842 GCA_016904865.1 Pissodes strobi | reverse complement strand
ATGGAATTTTCCTCAAATTCCTTATTAAAAATGATTTCTAAATTATAAATAAAAATGACGAAAGCTTCTGGGGATGTAGACAACAAAAATGAGAACTTTACTCAAAAGTTATTAAAAAAACATTTAATTTGAACCTATATAATATTTAAAAAAAATTATTTTGATAATAAAACTAAACTAAATTTTAAAAAACGTAGTGATATCAAATTCCTTTTAAAAGTGTAATTGAAAAATACTATTAATATGTATAAGTAATAGCATAAACCTAGAGTAGTTAGGTTTATGGTAATAGTAATATTAAAACTTAAAAAAAATGGATTTATCTGGTTTTGCATGAATGGAATGATTTTTTTCTATTTTTCATGTGAGTTTAGTGGCTTTTCGTCGCATCTCTTTATAATTCGATAGAGCATGTCGAAATTAGTGGAAATCCATGGGTTTATCGGTTTTTGCATGTCTGCTCCTCATTTAATAAAGTATGATGTTATTCCGAAACGCGGATTATCGGCGTTTTGAATATCGGAAATCTGTTATGGAGATGAAAATTACATAATAATTCTATTTGACTAATAATTTGCTCTCTAAATATGTACAAATTTTTTTTCGCGGAAATTCTTTATATGGAAAATATTATAGAAATTATTTAAATTGACATATAAATTCCGAGTGTTTTGTTAGTTTGGGTTAATTTTGGTTCTGTATTAGGCAGGGTTGGTCAAGCGCGTAGCGCGCTTGTCTCATTGCGCTTGTTCGGTTAATTAAAGTTAGTTTCGATTATTTTTGCTACGCGCGCTTCTCTCTTCACTCTAGTTAATTGGGGTAAGTTTTGCTTAGTCTGGGTTAGTTTTGGTTAGTCTGGGTTAATCTTGACAAGTTTGGGTTGGTTTAAGTTAACGTTGGTTAGTTTTGATTAGGTTGGATTAGCTGTATTTGATTTAGGTTAGTTTGGCGTAGTGAAGAGACAATAGCACACGTAGCGCGCTTGTCTCTTTACTCTGGTTAAATAGGGTTACTTGTGCTTAGTCTTGGTTACTTTGGGTTAATCTTGATTAGTCTGAGTTGGTTTTGGTTAGTTTGGCTGAGTGTTGGTTTCTATTGATTAGGTTGGAAGAGCTGTGGTTGGTTTGGGTTAGTTTTGGTTAGTTGGGAATAGTGAAGTCTTTTTACTCTGGTTAATTTGGGTTAGAGAGGTAGAGAGGCACTCTTAGCCAAGATTTTTTTTCAAATACATTTTCGCTCTTCTAAACTTTTATTTTTTTGCAGATAACAATGATGTATTTGCGGTGAAAAATTGTGATTGTCCTGCGTACTCTAATACCAAAAAATAAATTTATTCTTTTCCTAACGGATTTCCGCTAGACGAAACTTGACCCACGATCGCAAAAAATACATCAACCGTCTGACTATAAATGAAACATCCTTTGCTTCGTCATATGACAGATAAACAATCTATTTCGCGCAGGCGCCATGAAAATTGAAACCCGTAATGTCGCTACTCGGTGGTGAATGTACTCGGGTACACCTACGCATATTCACGGATCCTAAACAGTACCTATGGCAAGGAAAAATGCGGTGCTGTGATGTTCTGAAGGTCAGGGGATGTCACCATTTTTAATGCGCTTTTTCAGTTTAAAGCACATACTGGGGTGATATGATTGTAACAAATTTGACGGTTTGCATTAAGAATCTTATGTAGATAGTCAAGATTAGTTTAAGTACTTTAAGCTAATTAAATAGTAATTCATGCCGAATGTATCAGAATTACTCATGTCTTTACGGTCCAGTGAATTGCTTGCAATACATCTGGTGGTGCAGTGGTCAGTCCTTCTGCTTGTAATTCGCACGGCCCGGGTTCGATTCCCGTCGGTTAATTTTATATAGTTTTTAATATCGCTCTGCTGAAGTTTTTACTTCTGTCGTGCGGTTTAATTGATTTTTTAGACATTTACTACCGGTATCGTAATGAAGCTCATTATGAGATGAACGTTTCATTATTAAACTGGGTTATAACCTTTGAATATAAAACCCCCAGGAACGAGCATAACACTAAAATATGGGTCACCGGGATGCACATACGCAAACTGCAGACGCGATAAGACCTCGCCACAGGGCGATCGTAATATAAATCTAGTTATTTTTCATGCGTTGAGTTAGTTTTGCCTAGTGTTTGTTGGTTGCGCCCCCGAAGCGAGCGGAGAGCCAGACATGAAGTTCTAAAATATTTGAAGACGAAGCGTAACGGAGGTATTATACCTGACATTTATATTACAGTCGCTCTATGACAGAACCTTATGCGTCTGCAGTTTACATATATGCGACCGGGATGGTTGTGGCATATGGCCGACTACTGTTTCCGGTTTATAGAGGTGCGCGGATTTAAAGGGTTTAATTAGTTGAATTTCACTAATTTAAATCAGGACGAATTTTGTTTTAATATTGCTTTTTAATTAGAGATTAAATTTATCAGAGTATTATAATATTATTAAATGTATTAGATTATACAGTGTGTGGAGCTTCCACCCCTGAAAATTCTTTACTTTTTGACAGATTAGATAGGAGTAATAATATGTATTTTTTTAGCTATAATCATGGCCACTTGTGACAAGTTTTAGGGTTCAAATTTCAAAAAATACTATTAAATATTTTTTAAATTTGATGACTATGGATTGTTAATCCTATTGAAGATGTTATACCTGTACTTATTTTCATACTTTTAAAATATAGTGGTGTAGGTGAACGAGATTTTTGAAAATAACATTTCCCTTAAACTCAAATTTCAAAAACAACTAAGTATAGGTATTGCGGAAAAGGTAGTCAATTGGAGGGTAAGTAGGGACATAACTATGTCCGATCATAGAATGATCCGATTCGAAATTAAATCGGATAAGATGGAGAAGCCACTGAAAAGAATTCCGAGAGCAACAGACTGGAACAAATTTAGGGAAAGTCTGATAATGTCCATGGAAACTTTAGGGCAGGCTATTTCATCAAAACAAGAACTAGAAATTGAGGTGGTAAAGCTAAACAGTGTAATCGTCCGCTCCTATGAACAAGCGTGCCCACTTAAGAAAGCGAGCGCCAAGAGGCTGCCTTGGTGGAGTGATACTCTGGACCGTCTTAAAAAAGACGTGAGAAGATCACACCGCCACGCTTTCAGGGAAGGGCGGCAGTAGCTCTGGGATGTGTATCTGGAAGCCAGAAGGAAATTTAAAATCGAGGTCCGACGCAGCAAAAGAGACAGATAGAGGAAATTCGGTGGAGAGATGGAGTCTCTCTCGGACTCAGCGCGTCTGCTTAAGCTGCTGGGCTCGGAAAGACAAAAAGAGATTGGCTCTCTGAAAACAGGTGAACAATGGACGGCGAGCAGAGAAAAAACGATAGAGCTTCTTCTAAAAATCCACTTCCCCGGAGAGGTACAGACTACCAACTGGGACGAGGAACCAGAGCCAGATATGGACTGGAACCTTGCCCGCAGTGTGGTGACTGAGGAATCCATAACTTGGGCAGTGGGGGAGTTCAGTCCATATAAGGCAGGAGGGCCGGATGGAATTATAACCATGATGCTGCAGGCGGGCCTTGACACGTTACTCCCTTACTTAAAGAGAGTATTCGAGGCCAGCATAGCACTAGGGTACGTTCCACAAGCTTGGAGAGCAGCGGATGTCGCCTTCATCCCCAAGGCAGGGAAGAGAGACTATTCCCATCCCAAGTCCTTCAGGCCTATAAGTCTAACTTCATTTTTAATGAAGACAATGGAAAAAATGATTGACAGGTTCAGCATGGAAGAGATCTTAACTGATTCTCTTCTACATGATAATCAGCACGCCTACAGAAAGGGGAAGTCGACTGAAACGGCTCTCCATTCTGTAGTTAGAAGGGCTGAAAAGGCAATAGAAAACAAAGAAATGACGCTAGCGCTCTTCTTTGACGTAGAAGGAGCTTTCGATAAGGCTAAAACGAAAACTATCTGTCAAGCCCTCCAGGCTAAGAGAACACCAGTTCATTTGGTCAAGTGGGTAAAAACGGCACTGGAAGACCGAAAGATCAGCGCCACGCTGGGAGAAGTTCGCGTCGAAGCCGGGGTAAGAGGGGGTTGCCCACAAGGCAGCTGCCTCTCGCCACATTTGTGGTGCCTGGTGATGGACAGCCTCCTGAGAAGGTTAAATCTTGAGGGATTCTACGCACAAGCATATGCTGACGACGGGCTAGTAATGATCACGGGCAAGTTCGTGAAAACGGTCTGCGAGCGTATGCAGGTGGCGTGTCGGATAGTTCAAGGTTGGTGTGAGGAGAATGGTCTCTCAGTAAACCCAGGGAAGACCGAACTCATTCTCTTCACAAGGAAACGAAATCTAACAGGTTTTATACATCCCATACTCTACCAGACGAGACTGAGCCTAAGTCAACAAGTCAAATATTTGGGAGTTATTTTAGACAATAAATTGACGTGGAAGGCACACGTTGAACAGGTGGTGAATAAGACAACCGCGATTATGTGGCAACTAAGGAGAACGGTAGGTAGGAAGTGGGGTTTAAAACCTTACATCCTCCAGTGGCTGTACACTGCTGTGATAAGACCGAGGATTTCTTACGGATCCGTGGTCTGGTGGCCAGCGGTGGCCAGAGCCACTAATGCCCAGAAACTGGCCAGACTACAAAGGCTGGCTTGTTTGGGTATTACCGGAGCATTGAGAACAACTCTCGGAGCAGCACTGAACATCATCCTGGGGCTGCCGGACCTCCCGGTCTGGATTGAGAGAGAGGCAATGGCGGTTCACAAAAGGATGATCGACAGTGGCCTATGGCGAACGGACTACACAGGGAAAGGCCATACGACTATTGCCGCCAAAATGAGTAGGGATCTACGCATCATTGCGACCAAAGGCAATATTCCAGATGGCAGATTAAGACTGAGAAGGAATTTCCAAGTGGAATTTCCATCAAGGGAAGAGTGGCTGTCAGGCCAGGTACGTACGCCGAACGGCGTACACGCATGGTACACTGACGGCTCATGGGTGGCTAATACACAGTCATCCGGAGCCGGTGTATACCTAGACAACACTAAATCAGGAGAAAGCACTTCACTGGGGAGATATGCCACTGTTTTCCAGGCGGAGGTGTTTGCTATTTTGGAAGTAGCAACCAAGGCGGAAGTAACAGAAGGTGTAGAGAGTATATATATTTACTCGGACAGTCAAACCGCTCTCAGGGCGATCCAAAGACCCAGGGCAAGCTGTAAGCTAGTTCAGGAATGTAGAGACGCCCTAGACAAATTGGCTGTGCGCAAGGAAGTAAGACTCAGATGGGTTCCAGGGCACAGTGGCATCGAGTGCAACGAACGGGCCGATGAATTGGCAAGACAAGGCTCAATGAGCCACCTCGTCGGTCCAGAACCTGGTCTGGGCTAAGTACAAGGCAAATCTCTCAGGAACTAAATAACTGGGCCTGGAACAAGACAAAGCACAATTGGAGAGGAAAGAAGGATGCAGACAAGCCAAGGAAATGATTCTAAATCCTGACGGATCCAGAGCAAGGCGACTGCTAAAAAAGAGCCGAGAGGACATCAGGAACTTGGTAGGTATTCTGACTGGGCATGGAAGCCTAAACAGACATCTGCACCTTATCGGCATGAGGGACAGCCCACTCTGCCTGAACTGCGGGACAGGGGAGGAGTCCTCATACCACTATATAGGAATTTGTGATAGGTGGAGTCGCCTAAGGAGGAAGATACTGGGAGCACCAACACTTGCTCGGGAAGATCTAAAGCATCTGGACTGGGAGGACGTCCTCTCCTTTATCAAGGTGACGGGCCGTTTCAGTGCGGGCCGGGTGTTGGAAGTAGCCAGGTAGGGGAGGGCGGATCGGGGATGATGAAAAGGGACTTATAGGCCTACTTACTGGGCTTCGGCCCCCCCACCCTTACTACTACTACTACTACTACTACTAGGTATTAGGCATTTTTAAAATTTAGATTTGACGACAGATTCTTTTATACAGTGTGTCCAAAAAAGTATGCAACATATGGGAAACTTCTTTATTATTGGATTCTCAGAAAATTTTATTCTTCATAAAAGTTGGTGCTTGACCTAAAACAGTAAACGAGTATTTCAAATTTTACGTACTGCTTTTAGTGCGGACGCAAATGTCATTTTTCCGAAATGGCATCAAGAGTAAAGTACCTTAATTTATAAAGATACAGCAAAATCTTATAAGGAAAAGTTGTTCCAAATTAAAAAAGTAATTTAAATATGAAATTTGCGTTAAGTACATCAATTTTTAATTTCCCTTTTTTCTCTCGATTTTTTTCTCAAACGTTACGCCATCGGTGAAAGCTTTGTTCTTTTGTTATTAGTGTACTTGCCAAGCAACTTCAAAATTTATTTAAAGTAGACATTAGTTACATAGTTCAGTTTTTACAGAGATAAAACCCAGTTTAGGTATCAGTGTTTTGCAAACACATTTAAGCAATTTTAGTCCAAAATAATTGTCCACAATAATTATTACAAAATACAATTGGAATGACTGACTCAATAATAATTAATTTCATATGTCAGAGCGAATTAAAATTATTGCTATTTATTTGTTTTTATTCCAAATGCATGGCCTACTCTTCAAGACTAAATATTTTATATGGCTTTTTAGGATACTTGGGCATATTTTACTCATCGGGTGCAAAAGATAAATAAATTATTAGTTGTTTTACATGAAATGAAAAGAGTTGGGTCTATTCATAATTTTGAGTGGAAAAAATTTTGAATCAAAAGTGTTTAAATGTGTTTGCAACACACTGATACCTAAACTGGCTATTATCCCTGGAAAAACTGCAACATTATGCAACTATGTAACTAATTTCTATCTTAAATAAATTTTGAAGTTACTTGGCAAGTATACTAATAACAAAAGAACAAAACATTCTCCAGTGGCGTAACGTTTAAGAAAAAATCGAGAAAAAAAAAGAAAAATTAAAAAGTTGATCTACTTAACTCAAATTTCATATTTAGATTACATTTTTAATTTGGGAGAACTTTTCCCTATAAGATTTTGCTATATCTTTATAAATTAAGGTACTTTACTCTTGACGCGATTTCGGAAAAATTACATTTGTGCCCGCACTAAAAGTAGTACGGAAAATTTGAAATACCCATTTACTGTTTTAGGTCAAGCACCAACTTTTATCAAGAATAAAATTTTCTGAGAAACCAATAATAAAAAAGTTTCCCATATGTTGCATACTTTTTTGGACACACTGTATATTATTCTCGTATATTCAAAGGGTTGTTGTGGAGATGGTGTGCAGATTTAAAGGGGTATCCTTTGAATATAACGGTTAAATTATTAGGTTGATACATAAGCCCGTAGCTTTTTATTTTGAAAACCTTAATCTATTGAATTTAGGTAAACAATACCCAAAAACTACTCACATTATTTACAATTGTTTACCAATATTCCGACAATTTTTCAATTCCACGCCTGAAAATAGTGGGTGGTTTAGAGTTGAAAAATTCTTCTTGCCAATTCTGAAGATCAGCTTCGTTATCAAGGTTGTTAGAAAAATACCGGAAAAGGCGAAAATCTAATGGAGAAATGTCAGGAGTATAAGGTGGATGTGGAACAACTTTCCAACCCAGTTCTTGGATATAGCCACTTTCGTAATGCTAGTAGGTATGCGGATAAGTGTTATGCAGTTGGTTCAAGCCAAGAAACACAGATGTTTACTCTGTGATTTTTGCTGTTGTCGCTCAACGCCTACGCCGCGGTACCCATACACCAAGTTTTTGCACTTTGCCTGCAGATGTCTTACGATCGTTGATTGCTCACAATTCATCAATTCAGCTAATTCCTTAGTTGACTGACGGGGATCGTCATAAATTAAAGCGTTTAAATGAGCTTCGTTAAGATTGGTTGGCTCCCTGAACACGGAGAGTCATTCATGTCAAAAATACCACCTCCGAAAGAAGCAAAGCATTTTCGTGTCGTACTTTCCCCGATAACGGTCTCCCCGTACACGGCGCACATGTTTCTAACGGCCTCCGACGCTTTTGTTTCCCGGTTAAACTCAAAAAAGGGGATATGTTAGAAATGTTAATTTGTTCCTACCTGGCACTCAATTTTCTTTAACTGATAATTGAAACTATGTTTAAAAAATCAAACAGTTTATAGCGTTTCTAAGAGCACAAAACTGTAACACTAAAATGACATTGACAAATAACATATACGTTTCATTCCAAGACACTTTTGCCCCGAGGAACCGAAAACGCTACGGACTTATGCATCAACCTAATACTTGAATATGATAAAATTGTAATTTGCAAAAATATATTTATTTATTTTTTATTCTATATTTGTTTAACTAAATCATTAACCAGACAATATTTAAAGGTAGCATTTTCTACGTACCTGGATAACAGCTTGTTCTTCATTCGCATTCTTCTGTTGCAGTCATTGCCGATACAACAAACATAATCTCGGTACAATGTGTAAAAAAAATTGAGTGTG
The DNA here is from genome assembly GCA_016904865.1 of Pissodes strobi. Classification (NCBI taxonomy): domain Eukaryota; kingdom Metazoa; phylum Arthropoda; class Insecta; order Coleoptera; family Curculionidae; genus Pissodes; species Pissodes strobi. The sequence continues at coordinate 64,346 of MU182287.1, read as the reverse complement.
TCTGCTAGTACCCGAGACATTGATGTGTAAACATATCCTATATCGACATCATCGACATCTGGAATCTGGAAATGGTGAGAGGGTGGCCTTGAAAAGGCCGCGGCACTTAGGCCCCATTGGACCCCCTGTGCGTCCTCTCCAGGTCAACCAATCCATCTAGGCCATCGTCCAGCCTAGTGTTGTAAAAAAGGCGGCGATGTTGCCCGAGGAGGCTGTTCTAAGAAAAGCCATGGTTGGCCATCGTTCTCCCAAAATGGATTCCCTTAGTTCCGAAACAGCGTCGCAATCGCAGAGCAGATGCTCTACTGTTTCGTCCTCCTGTTCACAGCCTCTGCATATAGGTGTCTCGCATAATCTCATTGTGTGGAGATGTTTCCTTAGCTGGCAGTGTCCAGTCAGAATCCCCACCACGAGTCGTAGGGTCTTCCTTGACATATCCAGGTATGCTTTTGCTGCAGACTCATTAGGGTAGCTTAAAAACTCCCTGGCCAGTCGACAGTTAGTTGTTTCGTCCCATCTTGCCCTAAAGTCTTCATGGGTGATCTTTTTTATCATATGTATCGTCGTCGCGACAGGTAGGTTTGAAGGGCCGGCTCCGATAAAGTTTGAACCGGCTGCCTTTCTAGCCAATTTGTCCGCTGATTTGTTACCTTCGCACTGTGCATGTCCTTTAACCCAGCACACAGAAATTCTGTTTTTGCGGGCAGCATCCTCCAGTGAATTATGGCATTCTAGTACTGACCTGGCTGTAAGTTTACAACTTCTCAAGGCCAGTAGTGCTTGTCTACTATCAGTGTAGATTTTAATAGTCTTGTTCTCAGTATTCCTGCGAATAATCTCTTTTGCGGCTATGGATATTGCAGCAAGTTCAGACTGAACTATGCTTGCGTGTCCCTCCATAGGCCATTTAAGTTCAATTCGCAAGCTTCGGGAGTAAATTCCACAGCCTGCTCCTTCCTTGGTTTTTGAGCCATCCACGAAAATGTTAACCGCACCTTCGGTTATAGGCTCAAATGGTTTTATTTGTACATCATATAGTTTGTCGAAGACAAACTTGGGAGGTATGCTATCTGCACTTACCTGCAGTAGTGGCAGTCTTACGACTGCCCCTTCCCACAGGTGGCGTCTAGTCTCTCCACATTCTATGCTAGGTTGCACACCAACGACTTTGAGCCTTAGCAATGCAGTCAGAGCCACCTCCCTCAGGTAAATATCTAGGGGACGCAGGCACAACATTACTTCCATGGCTCTGGTTGGGGTTGTTCTCATAGCTCCCGTTACAGTTAGTTACATAAAAATCTGCCACCTTTAGGTCGCGTGATGTCTGAATATAGTCAATCACTTATTTGGAATTTGTTGCCTATATTCTCGCGTTAAAAAGAATACGTTTGACAAGGGAGAGCTGAAGTAGACTGCGCATGGTTACGATGTCACATCCGCTTTTACACTTCCGTCAATTTTCCCGATATTTGCCCTCATATCGCCGCGTAAGATGTTTACACATCAAAAAATGTGAGATATAAAAATACAAACAATTAGAGTTAAATTGTATAATTTTTTGTGTTTAATATAATATTTTCTTCCTTAGGTAAAGAGGTATAAAAAAATGCAATTTCATATTTGCATTGTTTATTTAGTGTACATAACTGGCATAATTCATAATATGCACACTTCAACAAACAATAATGATATAAGTACTTTTTAAAATTTTAAACTAATAAAATAAAATACAAAAATGTTTGACATTTCGCAGAAACAGGCAAGTGTACCTATCTAATAAATAATGAAGATTTACCTAGACCTAGAAGAACCTCATTCTGGGTGTATTTTGTGAAATAAAAGTATTAAGTAAGATGTGTAGGGAAGTTCCATCGATCAACAAAGACGAAGTTAGTTCCCGATGCACTTGCATTAAGGGTAAACTACTGAAACGTTCCTGACCGATGGTACTTCGCAAATGCGTTTTTAGTCTTGTTAGTACGGAAAAGAATCTCCGCTGCAGCAGAAGTTACAGCACAACATAAAATAATAATTGTTTAAAAATACTTGGGCACACGTATATTTTTATTTGATTAGTAAGGCGTTCGTATGAGTCGGTTGTTTTATAAAATTTATTAATATCAATTATGTCCTTAACTAAATCCCTCAGGTCAGTCCGAAAATTAACTATTTTGCTTACAATCGAGCAAATATTTTTCGAAAAACGGATTTTAGTCTGCCAACAATTTCATCAATTGCAGCATAAAACAGATTGATACGAACCATTTGTTTAGGATTAGAAAAATGAAATGCTGACCTAATACCACAATCAGGTTTTTTAGGAACTTTTCTTTGTAGAGATAATGCAATTTCTCTAACATCCCTCCTACAAATGTGTTTTTTTTTTCAAATTTTTATTAGGTATAGGTGGTTTCGTTACGCGCATTCTGTATTGTTTTGATTAATGCACTTGTCTTTTTTATTGCATTTAATATGGGACACTGCAATTCCGTGGATATAAAAACTCTCTGCTATCCAATAGTGGTGTAACTCTTCACTTTTGGTATTTGGATAATGTAATGTAAACACCCTAAAAAGTATTCCTTTATAATATATTTATCATTTTTCACCTGACAATATCTGAAGCACACTGCTACTTGTTCCTTGCTCGATATATTCATTGTTTTGTTAGCAATGAGCGAGTAACAAACTTATTCACAATTATCTTTTGGATCCATACACCTAAATAACTAGAAATTTTTGATTGAGACATTCCTCAAAACCTTTTTGTTTAACTTGAATCCTTCAATTAATTAATTCTATAAAATTATTCCTGTTAAAAGACTATTTTGTTTCATTGTGACCTCTGAAGGCAACGCCTTGTTTCCTAGCCATCAGATTGTTTTAAATGCAAATTTGCAATGCTTTATATTTTTTCTCTATAGTTTCTTGATGAAATGAGGATATCTGCTCAGCAACTGAACGACCGCGGCCGGTCTCCAATAAGGAACGATTTAAAAATGGCTTTGCTCTAATATGCGACGCAGATTCATCATGTTTTTTTAAATTTTTTCCAAAGCGTTTTTCCAGTTTCTAACCTCTTTTTTAACAAAAGTTTCATCGACACATCCGGGGGTTGTTGAGCGTAAAATGCTATGCAATTAAAATAAAAAGCTGCGTCCAGTTGTACGCTATATTCCAACCAGGAACACATGTTGTATCAAGATGAGTGAAAACTTCTAAAGTTCTTTTCGTTTCCATACTTATAAATTCCAATACAGGTTGATAGGGCCCTTTCAATAAATCTACACTAGCATTTGTCGAACCTCTTGTATTAATCCCATCATACACAGAATTACTTGGTAATGTTGGCATCGGTTCTGATATATTTTCAATATTATTCGCATAATCATCAGATTGATCAGATTCTGGAGGTCTAGATGTTGATGCCTCTGATTCTCGAAAAAAAATCAAAAGGTTCATTTGCCTCTGAACATACATATATTATTTTATATTTATATAATATGTAATATCTCATAACTCGCTAATGACATAAAAAGTTTAGAGTTTATGTTTATTAGTACATTATATACCTAGGGACTAAAGTGGCATTTTTTTAAGGCGAAAAATTTGTAGCCCTAGCAATAACCGAGAGCTACAATTTGCTGAGGGGTAAAAATACACTTTTTGATTTTTTACTAAAAAACAGACACATCATGGTCCAAAAAATGGACACATTTCACTTTACTCGACTAATTTTGATATACAGTCCCTGAAATTTTATTTTAGTTCCTGAGGGATAAAAATAAATACGAGTAATGACTCGTAACACTGTTTTAATAATCATTAATATTCTGTCAAATACAAAATGGTTAAAACCAAAAATATTAGGTATCATTTTAAAATTTAAAACCCTAAAAAAAAGCGGGGGGCCCGGGCCCCCCGAGCATACGTCATTGTTATCATTAAGATTGGCATTCCACTACTATTTCACAGAGTAAAAAGTATGAGAAAAATTGTTCTGAAAATTAAGATGAACATATTTTCATTATATCTTCACTAGGCAAATTACGGTAAAATCCTATTTTCTAATACTTGGGTCATTAATATTACCATTTTATAATAAAAAATGATATTGCGCTCTCTAGCGGCCATCCTAGTTCTAGTGATTTACTTTGGCTACTTTTACTATTATTATTATAAAGCTGTGCGATTAGCAATTCCTGAGAAATGGCCAGCGTCCTGTCTTATTTGGCCATCCGGTACATACAAGACTGCTATAAAGCTCATTTATAAAGTAATACTCGCGGTACCAAACTGATCAAGATGGCAGAAAAAAAATTAGAAATTCAATCTTATACTGCGTCTTCAAAATGTTAATTGTTTTGGCATCTGCCAAACGCTCAAAATCTTTTCTGATTAAAATATGAGTTATTTATTACGGACAGCAGGTTTCTATATTAAACTAGAATTGGCAGAGAATGTCGATGGGAAATTTATGATATAATTTATTTAAGATGAATTTGATGTTCAATCAACAGCGTTATAATGAAACATCAGCTGTGGCACGTGGACATTGGGCATATGTTACAAATTTGATCTACAAGTTTTAGTGAAAATTGACAAATAAGGATAGTAAACATATAACAGTGTTTAACAGATGATAGGAATATATGTAAATGCAATAATTATTTTTTATTTTCAGGATTTTTTTCTAATTGGATGCGCTACATTTTAAGGTTAATATACGTCTCTTATCATTATTTCCAGCTCATTTATATAAGGGCTGTCAAAAAAAACTGGAATATTGCAACTATCTCAAAATCTACTTAATATATATTTTTTGAAAATTGACACGTCTATATTATTAAAAACGGCATACCTTGAGAGGACAAAACTGTTACTGTTACTATACAAGGTTAGTCAGAAAGAATACTTTTTTTTCATTTTAAATGGGACGTCCTGTATAGGGTGGCTCGAATTCGAGTCTATGTATGGGGAATTCCACGACCGTAAGAGATACAGTGTCCGCAAAAAACCGAAGTATTGAAAAATCGTTTTATTTTCTTCCTGATCTTTTTAAAAATGGATTTCAAATTGGATTGCACTTTTGCATTGCCACTTTTTCCGCTGTGGTGTCTGGTTTGTAATCCGACCTTTCATCTTCAAGGGATCATCATTTACTTCCTTTTTTTAAATACGAATTTTTTTTTATCATTTGTCAGATTATATTGGCGTAATTAATATGAATATGTGTTTTAATTTTTTTTATTATTATTTTTTTTACTTTTATTTTTATTTTTTTTAAAGTAATTATTTTGCTTTGGCATATTTTTAAATAGTTTAAATTACTTTTGAAATTTTTACATTCTATAAAAATATTTTACTTTGGTTTTTGTGTTAAGTGGAAAATATTAAAACCTTTATTTTTAATAAAAATAAAATATAGTAAAATTAAGTAAACAGGTATTATTTACTCCAAAGCGAAATAAATAATTAAAAAAAAATTAAAAATAAAATTTAAAAAACATAAAACAAAATAAACACATATTCATATTTATAACGCCAGTATCATCTGAAAAATGAAAAAAAAATAATTAAAGTACGTATTTAAAAAAAGAAAGTTAATGATGATCCCTTGAAGATGAAAGGTTGGATTCCAAACCGGATATTAATATTGGATAAAGCGCAAAAAGTGGCAATGCAAAAGTGCAATTCAATTTGAAATACGTTTTTAAATAACCTCAGGAAAGAATAAAACGATTTTTCAATATTTCGGTTTTTTCCGGATATCTCCGGAATACTTGGAATTTTAAAACTTTCTGGTCAAAGTCCAATTCAATTTGAAATCGGTTTTTAAATAACCCAGGAAAAAAATAAAACGATTTTTCAAAATTTCGGTTTTTTTCGGATACCTCCGGAAATATTCGGAATTTTAAAACTTTCTAAACGGCATAATGTTAGGCACCTAAATGCGCAATTTTGCCTTAATTTGACCGACACTGTATCTCTTACGGTTTTCGAGTTCCCCATACATAGACACGAATTCGAGCCACCCTGTACAGGGTTTTTCTTATCCCCTTACCCCTTTAGAAACTTTATTTAAAGAGACCCAGAAAAAATGTTCAAATAAATGTTTCAGGATTTTCCTGAAAATTTTAAACAAACTAACCAAAAAAACAAATGGCTGTTGGAAAGAAAGAATAGTAGAATTTTTAGTTTTTTAATGGAATTACAGTTTTGAGATATTCTTAGCTTCCGCTTTTCAAAAATAAATGTGTGGACTAGCCGATTTTTTAGTTATTTTACTTTAAGTAACTTAGTCGTTAGCCACGCCTCTTACAATGCGGGCAAATAATGTTATTTCTTATCGCAACAGGCATGGATCACCAAGGAAAACAAAACATTATAATATGACAGTAAATATTTACTCCGTTACTGAAAACCGGCAGTCCAAACATAGGCAAGCTATATAATTTTGAAAAGCAGAAGCTAAGGAGATCTTAAAAATTATAATAATATACCATTCCATTAAAAGGAAATTGGTTTGTTTGTTTAAAATTTTCAGACAAAATCCTGACTTTTTTTGAACATTTTTGCTCTGTCTCTTCAAAGAAAGTTTGTGAAGGGGGGGGGGGGGGGGGGCAGACAAATTATAAGGAAATACCCTTTACAGGGTGGCTCGAATTCCAGTCTATATATCGGATATTGGGAACTGGAAAACCGTAAGAGATACAGTGTCAGTCAAATTAGGGCAAAATTGCGCTAGGTGCCTAACAACATGCCGTTTAGAAAGTTTTAGTATTTCAAGTATTTTTGCAGGTATCTGGAAAGTGGAAAAACCGAAATATTAACCCTTAACCCACCATGTGGCGTCTCACAGACTTATTAATTTATTTAATTTTATTATTTTTTATTTTTATTTCAAATAAAGGTTCCAATTTTCTACTTAACAAAAAACAAAATGAAATATTTTTATAGAATATAAAAATTTCAAACCTAACAAACTATTTAAAAAAGGCGCTAAAGCAAAATAAGGAATTAAAAAGAAAACTTAAAATTAAGATTAAAAAAAGGAATACAAAAAATCAAAACACATTGTAGTCATATTAATAACACCAATGTCATCTGAAAAACGAATAACATATTAAAATTCGTATTTAAAAAAATGAAGTTGATGATGACCACTTGAAGACGAAACGTTAGATTCCAAGCTGGATACCACCATTGGACAAAGTGGAAAAAGTGGCAATGCAAAAGTGCAATTCAATTTGAAATCCGTTTTTAAATAAGCTCCGAAAAAAAAAACGGGTTTTCAAAATTTTGTGTTTTTCGGATATCCTTGAAAATATATGCATCAGTTGTTGAGATATAATATGCAATATTCCAAAGCATTTTGACACTTTGCATAATATTTATTTTGAAATGAAACGATATGCTCGTTCGTTGTTGATCATCTCGTTTTGGCTTAGGCTTCAGAACAAAAAAATGCAAATAATAAAACCAGAAGTTAAATCATTTAAAAACAAAAAAAAAAGATCAAAATTATTCAATTATTGGGCATTGGGCTCAGTTAATTCAAATCAATTATATTTACTAATTACTTCAGTTTTGAAACACTAATATTGAAAGATAATATAAATGAAACAGATAGATAGTTGAACACAATGATAAAATTGTTGGAATGTTTGGTGCTGTTGACTATACCGGCGTGAGTCGTAAATAAATAAGTAATAACTAAACTATAAAACACATACGACGAGGATTTAGGGAACCTGCTAACTTTTCTATGCAAAGGCTTCGGGAATGGTTAATGGCGACCCAAGAATAGGTATAGTAGGTGTGGCATGGCTCTCCGCTCGCTTCGCTAGCTACGGGGGCGAAACCAACAAAAAGTAACCAAAACTAACCCAAGCAGGGCCCATTACCCACTAGGCTAACTGGGCTATAGCCTAGGGGCGCCCAGGCAGTGGGGGCGCCGCAGACCCGGCGGCCCCCCAATGTCAAAATTTCTTGCTTTGTTAAGGTGATAAGACTCTGATTTTACTATATAACTTTTGTTATATCGATGTGGTAGGCAATTGATGCGCAAAATACAGTTGAAATTTTTGACCGTCAAAAAACTTTAGTGTTTCTAGTTTAAAAACAAAAATTGGTATATCTTTTCAAATCAATCAAATCACCGCAAAGGAAGCCGACAGTGACACTGTTGCCACTTTACTTTTATAAAAAAATAAGTTATAATTATATAGTCGGGACTTGTTAATTTTACGCTGTTGTCAAATTTACAGATAGAATATTTATATTTTTAAATTTTATTAGATGTAGTATGCAGTCATGAGAACGATATCATAAAACAAGTGTTTCCATAAATCTTCGAAAAAACTCCAAGGAAGCAATAGGGACTACAGCGTGAAAACACTCTAGAGTGAAAAACCACATGAGAAGCACTTTAAGCCAACAAAGGGTGACATACCTATCCATTTTAGCCATTGAATCGGAAACTGGTCCAAACATTAGACTTTTATCACATAATTAATGAATTTGCTTCAATGTACCCTTAATCCGAGCCTGAACCCAAGGCATGCCCAAAATGAAGAAAACAAATTTTTGAGGTTACTATTACCTATTCTTGTTTTGCCATTACGCATGCCCGAAGCCTTTGCATCGGAAACTTAGCGGGTTCCCTAGGTCCTTTTACACATACGTACGTAGATGCTATATAGGTAACGCGCCAGGGAATTGCTTCCAGCGAGCCTCGTGGTTCAGTGGTTAGATACTGTGCTTGTGATACGGCGGAGGCCCGGGTTCGATTCCAGTAGCAAGATATGATTTTTCCTTCTTAAAGTTATGTTTGGATAAAGTTTTTTTTCTTGATTTTGGGCATGCTTTGCGTTAGTTTGGGTTAGTTTAGTTTGGTTGCGCCCCGGAGAGAGCGAAGCGAGCGGAGTACATTGTATGAAGTGAAAAAAAATACAAATGTAAATTTCAAATATTAAACTACGCATGTATTAGTGATGCGAGGACTCGTCAGGCGGGGTAATGATCCTTGCAAGCTGTCTATAACCGTTAGTACTAACCACGTGCTAAAGCTCCGCCGAGCTCGGGGCAGACACATGCGACAGGGTTACTAAAAATTCAGTTCTGTGTTCCCACGAGCTATGATGACATCCGAGATTCACACCCCTGGTTTTCTTTCTGATTTTCCCTATTTTTTTTTCATCCCACTAAGCTAGTGCAACTTAATGGAAGAGAAAATATGAAAAAACCGACAGGCATGCTCCTTGCCGTAGGTACAGGTATTCTTTAGTATTAATCTTCAACAAGCAGTCCCAAAACAAATATTTTTATACCCCAGATCGACATCATCGTTCGGAACACACATTAATACATCTGGTCGATCGATAATGTCGCCAAAATGCGCTTTCTACCACAGGCGTAAAGCAAAACGTCATTGACACGATTCCTGAAATGTCCGGCACAAAAAGGAATTAATTAAAACGAAGGCTATATGACAGAAAACTAATCAAAACTGAGAAAATACGGCATTTTATGATGTGATAAGCCTACAAATATCTCACCATTCAATAGCAATTACAAGATAAGGCAAGTTTAGTTATTCTAAAATTATTAGAATTAGAATCCACTACGCTTATACTAAGTGTGTATTTCATAAAATGAAGGAATAGTGAGACTATTCAGTTAAAAATCTTAAGTGAAACTAACATTGTTGACAAGCGTGTTTTTAAAGCAAAATTGAAGTTCAAGCTCTTCAAACCAATTATTACTAAATATTTACTTTTATTTAAGGTAAGCACACCTGCTACCCCTTCACTCTTTTCGTAGGACAATGAAATAAAAGCATATTTTGACAATATGCTTATATTTCATTGTCTTCCGTTGGAGACGAAAAAGTAAATCGCTGGATTTTACCGTAATTGATTAAGGAAGTAGTACTATATCGTGCAATCTGCCCAATATATGATGATATAAATCTAATGTGTGTCTATATTTTGAAATTTAATCAGTCTATGAACAAATCCTTACGCTTACGACCAATTATTATTCACCTTTCTTGATAGAAAGGCGAATGAAAAATAATTCAGTATTAAAAATGGCGAATAAAACTATTAATGTTAGATGAAATTGAACTTTAATTAGCAAGCAAGTATCCTCTCACTTTCTGACCGGTACCTACAATTATTTTCTGGAAACCTGTCCAAACGGTTAACAGAGCAGACAAATACACAATTAAATAAAACAATAATTGTATTTTTTAAATAAAGTCAGCATTAGTTTTAAACATAATTAAAGTTTTTAACAATAATAGCATTAAAATAAATATATACAATCTACAAGTTTTTTTTTATAATCATTTTAAAATCAAATGTAGATTAGCAAAAACTGAATATGAAATAAAATAAATATTTCTCCTCGTGTTTCTCACAAGATCAAAGTATTTTTATTTCTGATACGTTTACACAATTTTTAGGCGACTCATTTAAAAATATTCCAAGTATTATTTCTTACAAGTTTATACAAATTTTAGGCGACTTAATTAAGAATATTCTAAATTATTATTGTAATTTTTAAATTTTTATAATAAGTTTGCGAACAAATATCTACTATAGTTTGAATTATATTGGCTGCAGAAATTGACTAACCACGTTTGATTAAGGTCATATTATCTTATACACTGTGTTCAAAAAGTCCCGGACCCCCTCGATATTTCTAAAAGGCCGCCTCATATCAAAAATATTTCAGATGAAAGTTTTAGAACTTTGTTAGATCTACCTTTAAATAAATATGCTAAGTATACGGGGTGCTTCACAAGCGCGGAATAAACCCAAGTTGTGTTTTTTTAAATGAAATAATATTGTTTTTAAATTACTTTCTGAATCTACGCAAAATTTTAGCATCAGTTCATGTTTCATGTCCTATACTTAAATCCAACAGTTCAAAAGATATGACGTCACTTTTATTAACATAACAAATACAATAGTTACGAAACAATAGTTATTTATGATATAAGTGCTAAAAGTGACGTTTTATTTTGTGAGAAGGGAAGTTTGGGACACGACGCCGAAGGCGGAGTGTCCCATCCCTTCGAACAAAATAAAATCACTTTTAGCACATATATCATACACTATTTTTTTTACAAACACCATTCAAAGTATAAATCAACGCATTTCTTACGTTATTAAATTTATAAAACATCTTTTTGAAATCAAATTATTCATCAAGTTTATTGTTGCTACGGTAATGAAAATTCGACCGTTTGTTGACAAGTATCTAACTTCAAATCTCGTGACATGGAAAGTGATCAAGAAAATTAATTTCTTCCTGCGGATATCGAAGAAGCTGCTAATAAAGTCACTTTCGAGTTATTGCCTAGTAAGCAACAATACGAGTTTTCGTACAACCGTTTCATTAGATGGTGCGATCTGAAAAATGTTAGTGGCAAGTTCAGTCTCATATATCAATCATTGTTATATTTTCGCACCAGTGCTAAAAGTAAATTACTTTTAGCACCAGTGCCATAAAGTGACATTTTAGACACTGACAGCATGCGTTAAAAATTGTACTTTTAGTGACGTTTGTAGAAAAACTTATTTAATTAAGTGCTGGAAATGGCGTTTATTTTTCAAATGACCCCAGAGGAAATAGTCCATCGTTGTAAGGTCAGGGGAGTTCGCTGGCCATTCTATTTCACCTGCTCTGCCGATCCAGTTATAAGGAAAAGTTAGATGTTGATGTTGATTGTAAATTGTGCAAACCTCTGAATGGTCCTGATCAAGGTAGATTTTGAAATAGAAGGGCGATCCGGAAACGTGTCATTAAAAAGATGTTTTGTTTCATTAAATCATAGTAGTTGACGAACTCCGAATCCTCTGATCATCAAGAGGGTAATACGTTCTCTGTCAGTAAGAGACATAATTTAAAATAAGTATTAAATTGAAATAATAAAATTAAATCATTTGACAATGTTAACAATAACTGTCGTGAAAATGTTGGTACTGTCTTAAACTAATAATACAGAGGTAAAATAATAGGTAACCTGACAAAATTTAAAAATCCTAATAAAAATGACGTCATATCTCTTGAACTGTTGGATTTATAAGTATAGGACATGAAACAGGAACTGGGACTAAAATGTTGCGTAGATTAAGAGAGTAAATTGAAAACAATACTATTTCATTTAAAAAAACACAACATTGGTTTATTCCGCGTTTGTGAAGCACCCAGTATACTTAGTATATTTTTTTAAGGTAGATCTAACAAAGATCTATAACTTTCATCTGAAATATTTTTGATCAGAGGCGGCCTTTTAGAAATATCGAGGGGGTCCGGGACTTTTTGAACACAGTGTATGATTAAGACAATGTCCCAGATAAACCCACACCAGATGCAAAAGATCGGCAAATTCCGCGCCAGCCAACTTTAACCTTGACGTGGCTGTTATACGCGGCCTGCACCAAATAATCTGGGTATGATTATAAAATTGTTCTTCAAAATTAAAATAGTTGGTCTGCACCAATTAAATGAAAACGTGTTTTGTTGGTGGACTGGTTCAGGAAAAATTTGCAATAGCCATTCACTTTCCTTTTTTCCAACAGGAGGCGGTCATGGAAATCTTGTGTTATTATGGCTGCATTGACTTTTTTTTACAGAAATTCCCCTAATACGCTTTAATGTATGCCGATTTAAAGTTATTTTAACATTTAAAATGTCTTCGTTGTCCTGATAGGGCCTCAAATCGTGAAAAATGCATGCTATATTTGCCACATGACGTCATACGCATGAGAGATCGTGTTAGTTTTTTTATTTAAACTTAAATTTGATCATAAGATATCGGAATCGGTTCGAATGACTAAAATAAATTGGAACTACCAGAAACTAACCAAAAGTTTATTGAACGACTAACCAAAATTAGCCAAAATTAACCAAAAGCACCAAAACGGGCTAAAACGTATCGGAACAGGTTACGAACATTAAAATAAGTTAAAATTAACCAAAGCAAGCCAAATTTTAAGGCCTAACCAAAACTAACCAAAAACATTAAATATGATTATAACATATCGGAAACGATTCAAACGACTAAAATAAATTGGAACTAGCTAAAAGTAATCGAAAATTGATTGAATAACTAACCAAAAGCAAATAAAAGCACCAAAACTAGCTAAAATATATCGAAACAGATTAAAAATATTAAAGTAAGTTAAAACTAACCCAAATTAACCGAATATTGGTGACTAACCTAAACTAACTAACAACATTAAAATTGGTTATAACGCATCGGAACTGGTTCAAATGACTAACATAAGTAAAAACTAACTGAAATCAACCGAAAATTGATGGAACGATTAACCAAAAGTATCCAAAAGCACCAAAAAGGGCTAAAACGTATCGGAACAGATTAAAAATATTAATGTAAGTTGAAACTAACCCAAATTAACCGAAGTTTGGCGACTAACTTAAAAAAACATTTAAACTAGTTATAACGTATCGAAACCGGTTCAAATGACTAAAATAAATTGGTACTAACTGAAAGTAAGAGAAAGTTGATTGAATGACTAACCAAAACTAACCAAAAGCAATAAAATTGGTAATAACGTATAGGAGCCGGTTCAAATGACTAAAATAAATTAAAACTACCTGCATGAAATTAACCGAAAGTAGGTTGAAAGACTAACCAAACGGGCTAAACCATATCAACACAAACTAAAAACATTAAAGTAAGTTGAAACTAACTTAAATTAGCCGAATTTTGGTGACTAACTCAAATTAACTATAAACATTAAAATTGGTTATAATGTATCGGAACCGGTTCAAATGACTAAAATAAATTAAAACTAACCGAAAGCTGATTGAATGACTAACCAAAACTAATCAAAAATAACAAAAGCACCAAAACGGGCTAAAACGTGTCGGAATCGGTTGCAAAAATTAAAGTAAGTTTAAACTAACTAACACGAGCCAAATTTTGGCCACTAACCAAAAGTATCAAAAAACATTAAATTTGATTATAACGTATCGGAGTTGGTTCAAATGAACTAAATCGATGCTAACTGAAACTATCCGAAAGTTGATTAAACGACTAACAAAAACTAACTAAAAGTAACCAAAAGCACGAAAACGGTCTAAAGCGAATCGGAACAGGTTCAAAATATTACGGGAACGTTAGAGCTAATTATATATTAATAGATTTTCCTATCTACAAGTGGAGGGTAATTTTTTAGGTCATCATATCCGCACTTTTTTTTAATTATGATAGTTCTTAATATTAATGTTAAAATGTATTTCTTTCATTAAATATATTTTGTTTGTATTTTTACTTTTTAAACTCTGCTTTTAAAAACTATTTGAATTACAACACAAGTCACATTTTTGCGTTTTTTCCATCATTTTCAATGTCTCCCCCGGTTGCATCTCTGCGAAGGACTATGAATTTTTTGTCAAGTAAAGTGTTCGATGTGAATAATATCTTTTTTTGAGCCATTTCTATATACGGTTTAAATTTGTTTAAAGATTTTTTGGATTTACTTGAAAGAGTAGAGAGCGGGGGCGTTTAAATTGGCCGCAAAGTCAAGGACAAGGAAATTTCTATGTCAGTGTCAAAATGTATTTTTTGACACTTTCGAAAGCAATTTTGCCAACCTATTTTAAGGGCCGCGCCTAGACCTAAGATCGCCCGGGTGCTAGCAACGTTTTTTGCACCCGTTGCCATAAGAAAGTAGCTAAAGACAAAATTTTGCTGGTTCAGACTAGGGTTCATATATGTTTTTGTTTTCTACGAAAACAGAATTCAGAATTCACATAAAAACATTATTTTAATTACTTATATAGCTACATTTTAATATTTTAATATTTTACAGGATGTTTCAGTAAGGCTGGCCACCGGCCATATCTCGGAAACTATCTATTTATTCCAGAAAATTTGAACACAATGTTACTACTAAAAAATCATAGTGGGCCATAATTTGTATTTTTTTATCTGCAATTTTGATACAAAGTACAATTTTTGAATATCTATATTTTAAAACAAATTCTTTCAAAATCGGTTAATTTGGGTTAGTTACTTATTTTAATACCTTTAATCAGTTCCGATACGTTTAAGCCGTTTTTGGTGTTTATGGTTACTTTTGGTTAGTCATTCAATCAGCTTTCGGTTTATTTTTAGTTAGTTTTAATTTATTTTATTAGTTTGAACCGGATCCGACCCGTTATAATCAATTTTAAAGTTTTGGTTAATTTTAGTTAGTCGCCAAAATTCGGTTAATTAAAGTGAGTTTCAACTTACCTTAATATTTTTAATATGTTCCGATATGTTTTAGCCCTTTCTGGTGCTTTCGTTAGTCTTAGTTTGTCGTTCAATCAACTGTCAGTTAATTTCAGGTAGTTTTAACTTATTTTAATCATTTTAACCAGTTCCGATACGTTATAAACAATTTTAGTGTTTTAAGTGATTTTTGTTTAAGCACCAAAATTCGGTTACTTTGGGCTAGTTTTAACTTACTTCAATATTTTAAATCTATTTAGTTACCTCTTAGTTCGATTTGATGCTTTTAGTTACTATTGGTTAGTTTTGCTTAGTCGTTCAATCAACTTTAGGTAAATTTCAGTTAGTCCTATTTATTTTAGTCATTTGAACCGGTTCCGAGACGTTATAAGCATTTTTAATGTTTCTGGTTAGTTATGGTTGGTCACCAAAATTCTGTTGATTTGGGTTAGTTTTAACTTACTTCAATATTTTTTAACTATTTCGATCCGTTTTAGCCCGATTTGATGCTTTTAGTTACTATTGGTTAGTCGTTCAATCAACTTTAGGTAAAATTCAGTTAGCTCCAATTTATTTTAGTCATTTGAACCGGTTCCGGTACGTTATAAGCAATTTTAATATTTTAGGTTAGTTTTGGTTAATTGCCAAAATTCGGTTAATTTGGGTTAGTTTTAACTTACCTTGACCTTTTTAATCTGTTCTGATAAGTTTTAGCCCGTTTTGGTGCTTTTAGTTACCTTTGGTTGGTTTTGGTTAGTCATTCAATCAACTTTCGGTTACTTCCAGTTAGTTCCAAATTATTTAAGTCACTTGAACCGATTCCGATACGTTATAATCAAATTTAATGTTTGCGGTTTGTTTTCGTTACTCGCCAAAATTCGTTCTTCATGGTTAATATTAACTTACTTTAATTTTTGTAACATGTTCCAATAGGTTTTAGCCCGTTTTGGCGCTTATGGTTAGTTTTGGTTAGTGGTCCAATCAACTTTCGGTTAGTTTCAGTTAGTTCCAATTTATTTTAGTAATTTGAACCGGTTCTTTTACGTTATAATCAAATTTAATGTTTTCGGTTAGTTTTGGTTAGTCGCCAAAATTCGGTTCGTTTTGTTTAGTTTTTGCAACCTGTTCCGATACGTTTTTACCCGTTTTGGTGCTTTTGGTTAGTTTTGGTTAGTCGTTGAATCAACTTTCGGTTAGTTTCAGTTAGTTCCAATACAAACAATATTGATACATACCTTTCAGGATTAAAAAAAATTAAATAATTATTTTTCGCCACCACGTCTAGTAGAACAACTCAAATAAAGGTACTTATAACCAGGCATTTTTAACAAAAATAAAATAAAGATTAATTATTTTTCGTAACGCTCTCGGACTATAAGACTCGCGTGGCTCGCGTTTAGAATCACACTAGAGCTTGCCCTGACTATTTCTTCGGATGGCTGGCCATCCCAAGGAGGCGGAGCTTTAAACGAATTCTTGTTTCATGCGTTAGGTGGGAGGTTTCGCATCTGGTGTGGGTTTATCTGGGACAATGTTTTCTTTGTATCATGAGCCAGCGGTCAGTTTGGAGTTGTCCGTCGCGCGTCGAATGCAACGGTACGCTAAAAACTAACAAACATTTCGCGTTTTTTTCTGCATTCCAAAACCTTATCTAGACACCACATTTTCAAAATTGGAGTAGGAGACTATAAATTGATGATATAATAGGCTGAAGCATTTTATAGACGGTAAGCAAAAAAAATCTTGTTGACTTAGTTGACTATAGTTTTTTTTTCTACGAATATTTAAAAAAAAAAACTGGCACTTTTAGGGGTCAATTGTGGCAATGGTCAGGAAGTACAAGAAAGTACCTGGTTCAAAGGTTTATCAAAACTATAGCGCTGAAACTCTTCAAACTGCCCTAAATCAATTTAAAAGAGGTCAAATTCCAAAATAACCTACCAGGACCGGACTGGGCAAGTTCTTTTTTTACTGCGGCATAAAGGTGCTCTTACACAGAGGTGTGAAAACATTAAGAGGGCTCGTGCAGCTGTCTCCCATGCGATAATCAATTCATATTTTGAATTACCGACAATTTGAAAGATGTACAGCCCAACTCAATTGTCAACTTTGACGAAACCTGTTTCGTAGACGACCCTGGACGAAAAAAGATCATAGTGAGAAGAAAAACTCGTCATCCTGAACGAATAGTAGATTCTGCAAAAAGTTCAACATCGATCATGTTTGCAGGAAGTGGTGGAGGTATTTTGCTACCAGAAGAAATTCAAGTGCTTGGTTTGACCAACCGCTTTTTGAAGACTGGTTCATAATTGTCGCTCTTCCCCAGGCCCGTTCCTGGGGTGTCTGGCGTGCCTGATGTATTTTGCCACCCCTTATATGTAATTTTAAAATATTAATTTAAAGTAGTATGTATGCATATAGGTATTTAAGAACGTATTTTTATTGAGGTTAAATATGACGAAACAAGTAAACTAAACAGGAGGTGATCAGACAATAAAAACAAAAGCACTCGAATTCTAAGCAAAAGTATATACATACATAGCTATTAATTAACTTATATATAAAACAAGAATAAGAGAAACAAATACACATTATACATTATAATAAAATACGTCTGGCTTTTAAAGATGCAAACTCGGTTATCATTTCATTGTGATCAATGGCTTCACAAATCTAATTTTCAATAGAAATAATTGCTAAATCGGATAATCGTTCTTGTGACATAGGAGTTCTTAAATACTTAATTTTTAAAATATTTAATTTTGAGAAACTTCTTTCTCCTCATGCGACCGATATGGGTAAACACAAAAATATCCTAAGGGCTATAAATAAATTAGGAAACAAAGATATTAAATTATTTTTGGTAATATAATTCAAAACGTTTATAGGCGGGTCTGCATCTGTTTTAAATTTAGGGTTTAGAGTTTTGTAAGACACGATTTCATTATGCAAATCGACTCCATCAATATCTTTATATATATTATCTTCTATTTGAATTTGCAAAGCTGTCTAAATCCATGCATGATAGTCTAATTACTTCTGAACCGTTTTTGAAAATTGCATAAAAAGTCAAATAAATCATTAAGTTTACTAATCCCTTCAAACCGTCTTTGTAACGAAAATGAATTGTGGTATCCAAAATTTTTAAATAAAAATTTATTTTAAATTGTCGTTGGGATCGAAAACAGTTTCATCAGTACTTTCATATGAAAATTGATTCATGGTTTTTCTTTGTCGCACTAAGGGAAATGGGAAATACTGGCTCTACCTCATTCTTGTGGGCTTCTGCTACAGCTTCACTAATAAAAACATCGAAATCATTATCTGATCGTTTTTCAGTAAAATAACTAATAAAATGTTTTATTCCTTTATAGCATTCATCTAAATTTAAATCTGGATTTTGGAGCATCTTGCTAATATATTAATTTTTAACAAGAAATCGTACCAAATTACAATCGAGCAAATGAATTTAAAAGTTTTGATTTTATCTAATAATGACTGTGCCGTGTGTTTAGTATTCTTATCTCTTGAATTATCCTCCTTTAAATAATGTAAACTTAAACAAATTTCATATAATTGATATATTAAAGGGCGAATAGCCTTAATTCTGCTTTCCCATCTTGTTTCACTTACTGATTTTAACTTCAAATTTGATAAAAATTTTTTAAATACGTCCCATCGGTAAGGCGAAGCAGAAAAAAAATTAAACAACTCTTGAATGATAGAAAAAAAAACAACAGTTTCATGTGTAATTTTAGTGGCATCATTAACAGTTAAATTTAATGTGTGAGCTGAACAAGGCACACACATTGCTCTGGCATTAACATTTCGAATTTGAGCTTGAAGTTTACCAGACATATTTGCACCGTTATCGTAGCCCTGGCCCCTCATATCCTGAAAATCTATACCAAATTTTGGAAATATTTGTTCTGTTAAAATTTTGAAAGTCCTGCGCCTGTTGTATTTGTTACTTCCCTTATTTCGACTTTATGGGATGAACAATGAACAAATCGTACAACAAAAGTAAGCTGCTCAATATGGCTAGCATCGGGAGTTTCATCTAAAATTACTTTTCTTTTGATAGTTCGAGTTTGATTATAAAGATAATAGTAACAATGATAATAATACAAAATTAAAAATGGATTGTCTTTAAGTCGGCACGAGATCGAATTGGCGCCCCTAATTTTTGACGCCTGCTTGCGGTGTATTCGCTGCATACCCGCCAGGAACGGGCCTGCTCTTCCCTATCTCAAAAAGCAGCCTGCACCAAGGGTTTTAATTGGTGATAATTTATGCTGTCACCTTTCACAGAGGGTGATCGAACTTTGTGGCGCAAATGACATAAAGTTTGGATTGTTGCCTTTTTCTTCAATTCATCTCACCCAGCCGCTTGACGTTTAAGCTTGCTGAAATCTTGGAGACGTGTGCAGAAAGATTGGAAAAAAATATAAGGGTCCTATCCCAAAACAATATCTTCCCTCTTTGCTGAGAAAAACGCTTGATGGGTTAGACATCATGAGTGAAAATATAAGAAAGGGATTTTTAGCCATTGGACTCATTCCGTTTGATAGAAATCAAGTCTTAAAGCGATTACCCAAACCATCAACTCATGTCCATAATCCTAATGATTGGACTGCTTCCGTTATTGATTTGCTTAACGAGAGAAGAACCGTTTGCAAGCCATCAGTAATAAATAAGAAAACAATTCTATTGAGCATGGAAAAAGCGTTTCCAAGGAAGATTTTCAAGCAGCTGAACCATCGACTAGCCGGGATGTCAACATGGATGAGTTTGCCGAACTCAATGTTCCAGATATACCCCTACCAAATACTTCATCATCATCTTCTTCTTCTGACGAAGACGAGATGGACGTGGAAAATGCTAAGAACTTCGTCGGAATTCAATATCACACTGACAAAGGAGACAAATATTTTATTGGCTTAATTCAGGAGATAAATGAGGAACTCATCACTGTAAAGTTCCTTCGGCCAAACGGAAAAAGTAATTGTTTTATCTTCCTTTCTGTAGAAGATATCTCTGAAGTTGACAAAGATCAAATATAAAAAATATTGTCTAAGCCAACCATTTTATGAAGAGGCGGTTACGAGTTTCCCAAAAAATGAAGTCGGAGGGCGTATTTAAATTATTAATCATTTCTTACTTATTATGAACGTATTTTTAATTTTGTATCAGTTTTGAAGTATTAATTTTTTCAAGTTTGTATTTAACTTTAAATTCGGTTTATTTGCTTTTTAAAGGGTCAATCGGGACACATACAAAAATTTATTTTTATTCACCTGTCAAAGTGACAGATGTCATTGATATGTCTTTCTGAATCTCTCACAAGAACCTACCTTTTGCAAAACCTCTATTTTTTTACAAATAAAGTTATTTAGAAAAATATCTCAAAATCGTCCCGATTTGACGGTACCTATCTAATTAAAAAAGCTTGAAATTTATAAATTAAATTTAATTTTGTTTCCATAATAGCAAGATAAAATTGTAAATCATATTATTGTTAGATATGAATTATAAATCGCGTTCAATATGATCTAAGGTTAATTACAAGCACGAGTTATTTTTGCAAAGAGCATGTTATGTCTTATGACTAATTATTGTTTAAAATGTGCACCTCTTTAATTGGATTATTTCGATTTATATATTCTCTGGTAGTAGGAACTGTTTTGTACCCTATTTACCTATTATATCCCGTTGAGAAAAATTCTGCTTTGGTTCGGTTGGAAGATTTTGCTCGCCAAGGCACTGGCGTTCCATACTTCTGAAATTACATTCTGTCGCAAATGTTTTCTGGTAACCAATTTAGAGTGATCGTGTAATAATTAATTATTGCCTATGTTGGGGTTTGGAACCTTCGGCAAAATGCACTAAAACGGAACACAATACCGAAACAGAGTTTTGCACTCGACGTCCGTTTCTAACCCAAATCTACATAACAATTTTATACTAATTGTTTGTTTAATCAATCGGAACCAAAAAGAACCAATCCTGGAATCCTACTGGTCACGCTGGATCAAACAGTACAATTGACTGTACGGAATAGGCCCTCTATCTACTATTCTTACATTTAATAATTTCCATACTTTCGTATGCGTCTAATAATCTCCTATCAGATATATTATGAGTTAATTTTAAATTTGTAATTGTTATTCTATGATTATTATGAAAAGCATGCTCGGCAACATTTGATTTTTCGGTTCTACCATATTTTAAATAAGCTATTTATTCTTTCAATCTCGTTTGTATAGATCTTCTGGTTTGCCCAACAATTGGTTACATTCCATACATCCAGTTTCATAAATTCCACATTTTTCCAATATGTTAATTTTGTCCGTTGAACTACCCTATGGTATCGAGATGTATTTTGTATTTTCATACTGATTAACGAACGAAGTGGAATCACGAATGGTCTTTCTAAACACATGCCTATTAATTAGTTTATTTATTAAGTTGGTATTGAATCCATTAACTTCCGCTATATTATTAATAGTTCTCTTTTCATTATTAAATCTTCCTCTGCTGAGGGGAAAATTAACCATACGGTGTACTAAAAATGAAAGCTGGCTATTTTGTGTTCTTCGCAGTATCGCAGGAAGGAGTCATTAGTCATATATCGGTTAGTGGCAACACTTTTTCTATAAATATCAAATTCTAGTGTACTATTATTATGGAATCAAATGCTTGCTGCAGTAATGTGACCCTGACTTCAAACTTCAACTCTCCCAAAAACAAGTATCTGTTGGACTGTCTAAGCGTATTACAAAGTTTAAACGAAGGTGATTGCTTTATGGACTTTTTCCATTTTCTGTGGGCGCAATGTGTACGCTGTCCTTATTAGGTACGCTCGATGTTATTTCTATTCTTATGAATTTTTAGAAAGGGTATGATATATAAAAATGCAAGGAACTGTTAATAACCTTACTTTAAGTGAATAAAAATGGTTTATAATTATCTCTACAGTCTGCTTTCGCCAAGATACGAACTACTTGCTTTTGAAGCCGAGACATTTTAATAGTACCTATAACCAGAATTTCTCCACACGATTACTTCATATGATATGTGCGAATAGGAAAAAAACATAGGTACTCAATAAGGCGAGGCCCATTACCAATATGTATATTGAGTTATCCAACACATTCACCATAATCGTCCCCACGGTTAATTGTGATGATAACCTTGATGGGTGGGTAGCTTATTCTTGTCAAACCAATCTTTTCTATTTGTCCAAGTTCTATTCTAGCAGCCAAAGTAAGAGGATCATAAGCAACAACAATCAAGCTGGTCTCATCGGCATAGAGTATACAGAGTTCTATTGGAAAGTTATCATAAAGGTTAATAATTTATAATGTAAAAATATTCGGCCCCAGGGTTGTGCCTTGAGGTACACCGTATACAGGAGCCTCTTATGGTCCCGACTATGCTCTACACCAAGCTTGATGCAACTTCCATCGTTAAGTAACCTGCTCTAAGACCAAACTCGCAGGGGTTTACAATAACGTTTTTGTTTAGACAACTTGTTATCAAGGGTTTAAGCAGCTTCTCAAGCTACAATTATTGTAGGTATGATGCATATTGGCCCATAACTATTTAGGTCCAAGCGTTTAGAATTTTTGAAAATGGAACTAACCTTGCAAACCTTGAAGCAGTCCGGAAATATTCTCCGCTCAATGCACTGGTTAAACAGTGAAGTAAGAGGTAGGAGTAGGAAATCATGTGTCCTATTGACGATTTTACTCTTTGGTCCATAAAGACCAGTAGCAGTTGAGGTTTGCCAATGGTCTTAAAAATAATTGAAAACAGTTAGGCACGTTTAAAGCAGCCCGCACATTATAGCGGAACGGAATGGATCGGAATGGAATGGAACAACGAAAATTTTATAAAGCATGTAAATAAGTTAGGGTCCGCACACTAACGCGGATCGGAAGCGCGCGGATAGGATCGGAACGGAACGGAATCGCTGGGATTGCTCTACGAGCGAATTTTTCCATGGTTCCGCGGCAACAAACACAAAGTTATCAAGTTAGCCTAAATATAAACCACTCATATACAAATCTTTTCCGCGGACTTCCGCGCTAATGTGCGGGGATTCAGAATTTCCATTGCATTCCGTTCCGTTCTATTCCATTCCGATCCATTCCGTTCCGGGGTAATGTGCGGGCTGCTTAAAGCAGGGACGTATTCTATACTAAGGAGATACGTAATTAATTTTTTAGCTACCGCATACCGTGACAAATTAGCAAATTTAGTATATCTAAATATATGGGATGGTTTGCTATGGATTTGTTTTCCCTTGATTCAAAGTGTGTTATTCTCCTTTACATTCTGATTTTTTTTATGAATCCACTGCGTTTGTACGACTCTATTGAACGCTTATATTGTTTTAAAGATTTTTTTTTATGAGCTCCTGAGCAGGTCTGAAAATCTGCAACTGTCTTATTACATTTGATGTATGATGTATCTCTGATCTCCAGTGCCGGATTATCAATTAGGCACTATATATATTGTGCCTAGGACTACGAGGCCCGGAAGATTTACGGAACTACAATTACAATAAAAATCTAATAATAAAATAAAACATTCTCTGAAAAACTTGTAAACTAGACAAAATATAATATAAAATATTTTTTATTTACAAAAAAAACAAAGGGTGTAACATAACTATTACCTTAGAACAAACACAAACATATTATACATACAATATATACAAAACCATAACAAAAATGCAATTTAGTTTACAGATAAAAGATAGCATAACTGTTAATAAGCAAACATAAAAACATAATAGACAGGCACTCTTATACAACAAAGGGGAAACGGTAACAAATCGGAAACCTAATATAAGAACAAATGACCATTTAAAAACAAATGTATTATAAAATAACTAAATGACACTAAAACTTCAAAGTATTCTATACATTAAACTTTTAAAGAAACAGGTGCCAAATTAAATATGTTTAGCTATTAAAAATATTTATGCATGTATAGGACAGCCCACTTCGTTAATGTATCGAGTTTTCCTTTTCTATTTTTTTTTAAATAGTCGCTATTTTTAGAGCAATAATTTTTTAAGAGGGTATTGGAAATACTTTTAAGAATTATTTTTAAAACGTCTCTTCTATTATGATTAGGATCGAAATGAGAGACATGTTTTTGTTCAATATAATATTCCAAAAATTAAGTAAAGCATGAACGATCTGTTAATATAAGTTTCTAGAAATATGTCCTCAAATTCATTTATTAACTCATTAAAGATTATGTCAGTCACAGATACTTGCAACTTGTCCTTGGGGATATAAAAGTCATCCACGATTTAATTTATTAATGAGTTGAAAATTGTCCTCAACAATAAATTTCTCGTCATGCACAAACTGTCACATTTTAGTTTTTTTACGTAATATAGCAACAATAACCACCTAAATATATAATTAACGGCAATACATCTTTGACATCCTGAAAGTGATCATCATTTTATGAAAATTTCAGACATTAAAGTTTTAATTTGGGAAAAGTCTTGTTGAGAGCAACTTTCATCTGCATGGGTCATAATCAGGTAGTTCATAGGAATTATTAACATTAATAGGATCAAAACTGCGAGACTGAAGTGTTGATATAGATTGAACTCTAAGTCTCTTCTCTTTCTCATATAACTGTCGCACATAAATATAATAATGACCATCTACCATTTGACTGTATTTACCAAATTTATCTTTAAAAGGGTCTGTTTGAAAGCTCTTTAAGAGAACATAACTAAACATACGTCAATTGGAAAACCAAAAACATGAACTTTCCTAACAGCACAAAGATATCCTAAAGACGCCTTAAAGATGCCATGTTCAGATATTCGCGACATCTTACACATGTCCTGTTTACGCCTTGCGCCGTCTTTAAGACATGTTTAGGACATCGAATGTTACAAAAAATAACGTCGTAAGGACGTATTTATATGACATCGTAAAGACCTATTTGGATGACATCTTAAACACGAACTCATTTTAAAACCATTTTTCCATAAATTAAAAAGCTCATTTTTAGAAAAATGTGCAATTATCTGTTATTATCAATAAACTAAATGTTACATGTTTAATGTGATTTTAATTGGTTCTTCTGGGATCTTCTTAACAATGATGCAACGCTGCAACCTGCAACCGAAGTAAACGTTTCGACTTTCGACCTTCGTTTCGACACTTTCAGCACGATAAACGTAACGATACAAACCACAAAGTAATACAAACAGAGATTTATTATATTTCATAAATTCACAAGCCCAAATAAAATTTTATCGAGAATGAACAACAGTTTACGCCGGGCAGCCGGTTCCGGTGACGCTTTAAAATGGGAAAATGACTGCTCCAACAGTCCAACCTGCAACACAGAACCAGTGTTGTCACATGAAAAACTTAAAGACTTCTGATTAATGACAAAATAACAACTTTTACTTGCAACAAGTGATCAAACTAGTTTAAAAAAGAGGAACCTACTAAAAAAATCAAGCGATTTTATGAAAAATTATTGCATACATTGGAAATGAAATAAAAAATATATAAATAGAAATGCGTACGAATAAAAATTAAATTATTTGTTATATGTATAATGAAAATTATAAAGCAATTTCTATTCAAGAGTTTTTATGATATTTTAATTGCTACATAGCACTAATAATTGCAATAAAATACACCTACAAACATTAACAAAATACCCAAATTTCGGATAAAATACCTATAAACGGCAACACTGTAGACCTTTACTGTTGTCGTTCCATTTCGTTTATTTTCTATAATTTCAGAAAGATTGATAAAGGCTTTAAAAAAACGTCTTAAAAACGTTCATCTGAATCAACTGTAAGACGTCTTCTGAAAGATGTATTAAAGATGTCGTGTCTAGGTCTTCAGACGTTCAGGCACAATATGGACATAAACACGACGTAATTGAGATGTGGTGTGCTATCTGGGTTTAGGCCCATTTTTAAAGTTTTCATTACAGCCAGGAATGCAACACTTTTAGGCATAATTACAATAAGTATCTCTTGAGAAAACTAGCCGAAACCGAGAGAAAAACACACAATTAAACACGAACAAAAATTTATAAACTGTTCTGTGAACAAATGGGCCGAGCGGCATAAAAGCAACAGATCTTTAAATTCGAAATATTTGCTTGACGTATTATTTGAAATACGCCTAACAGTATAAATTGTATACCTAAATATACAACGAAATATTAGGGACAAGTTTCACACAGTTAAAAGCATATAAATAGTTCCGATTTCGGGAAAATGCAAGAAAATAACACTAATTACCGCAGCCATTATCGGCAATTTTACAAATTAATTGTTTGTTTTGCTTCTTTCTGTTACATCGTCTCAGTGGTTGTTGCCGGCTTTTTAAGAGAAGTATTATTTTAGGACGTTGCAATCAATTGCGCCTCGATCGCGATTACCCTTCCACCCGCAAGCCCCCCTCCTACATCTTCGCTGCAAATCGTGAAATCGCGAAGGCCCACATGCATGACGCCGTGTGAGCACTTTGTCCTTTTGTAGCGGTGTTGCTCTGAGACGGAATTATTAACATTTACAACCGCCATGTCCGTTAGAATATAGGCAACGCATGCCTGTGTGTTACATGTGAAACAAGTAAATAATGCTATTTGTGGTTCAATGTTCAAAGATGAGAGGAACATATAAGCTATTTAAGAGATGGAGAGAAATAAAAAAATTATCATAGCTTTGAGACATATGATTTAGTAAGCGTTCAAGTAAATGCAAAAACTGATTAATATTGCAAGATCTATATGCAGTAATAATAATAATCTTCTTGGATAAATCCAGACCCCGGACACTTTGCTGTCAATACAATATAATATTTACCACGATTAATTGCCTTAGATAACTCTAAAAAATCCTCCCTCATGGCCCTGTGTATAATTACATATGCAAAAATTATAGGTAGTAAGTAGCGATATATAAAATATTCAGAGGAAATCTCTTTCGTAGTCATGCGGTATATTGATGATGGCAACGTTTAAGCAATACATATTTCCATTTTTTGCCTGCTGGGTTTGCAGTGCTTCTAGCGGTTATAAATACGAGTATCTATAGGATAAAAATAGAACTACAGTTTTAAAATATCTGTATTGTTTATACTGAATTGAGCGTAAACCATTCCTCCAAGTCTTAAGCGAAAGAAACGCAAACATCATAATTCTTAATCTATAAATCAGTATTAAACATCTATTTCTGCATTTAATTTCTCAAGTCGCTGGATAAATTATAGTTTTTCTTACCGATGAATTAAATTAGAGTTCACATATATTCTAAGCCAGCATAAGCTTTACAATTTTAAGTGACGACCACTTTTTCTGCTATGTCTTATCACAGCCATCGTTCCATTTTATGGTTTATTATTTCATTGTTGGTCGAGTTTCTCGTACGGTGGTAAATTTTTTCGCGTATTTTATAGACCTGATATCTTTGAAATACATCTACTAGTTGATGGCAAAGAATTATTAATATGAGTCTTTTTCTATAACGTTTGTCAACCAGCGATTGGTTGATTAATTTTCTGATGATACGACATAATATCCTTAACATATCAGTGGAATTTCATAAAATTGTGAAGCTTTTATAAATAAAACGTACAGAGAATTTTAATAGCTTTATTATTGACTTCATAATGCATTGTCTGAGTTAGTATTTATCTTGTCGATTATTCAGTGGATATACTAACCTATAACCTAATTATTGATATTTTGGAATACACCTATGCACTGTGAGTTTAATATGCTATATTCTTGTGACGGATTTTTATTTTTTGTTTGTTATATTTTTCCTAGTTTAGGCTTGGCCGAGCCGCACTTGGCCTTTCTTCGCGGAACCTTTTTCATTAGGGCCTCCCTCATTAAGTTTGTCCTTGTTTGAAACATTTTGATTGATATAGTGAAACTTAACTTTTCCTAATGGCCACCCACAGGTCACTGCAGGGTCGCATTTCCATTGTGTCGCTGCTAGTCAGTCGGTTCAAATCGAGAATAAGGCGTTCAGCAACACTGGGAGGCTTCGAATGCGGGGCAAGTACCCACTCTAGTGGGTCGAGTGGAAAAAGTTAACCTTGGTATAGTAATATGCTAACATATATTATTACGGTTGTTTATATTTGTCGGGGATCTAAGTTGATTGTTTTGTTGAGGCCACTGCTCGCAAAGATTTAATCCTCGGGAACTGAGCTGCTAGACGGAGTCACAGTATAAGCAAGGAACAGTAACGTCAGTAAGCTCAAATCCCTTGAAGTATTGAGATCAAAGAGCACCGGCAGGCACCTGCTTGCGTGACTTTGCCGTCGTTGGATCACGTCCTATACGAGGAGACGTGCAATTCGCTAAATTTTATTGTCGCGTGGAGTCAATTTCTACTAATAAGTCATTTACAATTTAATTATTTTATAATTGAATCGGTCATTTGAGAAACAACATAAGTCAGCTTGTGCAAAATGTTCAGAAACTAGATAAAACATTATAGAATATGTTCCTGGTTAACTACATAACTCACGATTTTTCCTTCAACCTGCTGTAATGATCCAAATAGGTGTTAACAGGGATTTCTTTTATAGACTGTAATTTGAAGCAGGAAAAAAATTTTGAATGTCGATGACTTATGTTGTTTCTCAAATTAACGACGCTTTTAATTTTTGTTTGCCTAATTATGTTGTAGTTGTGGTTAGAAATTAATTAAACTACGTTTTGTTAGAAACAAGATATATTTAGAGGAACACAACTACTACGCTCGACGTAACCATTCTTCCAAATACCCCTCTAACATGTCTCACAATGCTCTTTGATAATACTACTATGCTCGACGTAACTTCACACTAAATAGGGGCCCCTAGGTTCCGTTTAAATGGTACCCGTCCGACCCACCACACCGACTTTCGTCGATTTCCACCTATAAAATCGATTTTTTTTCGCGGAGCCTACCCCCTGGGTTCCACAGTTTTTTTATGTCAAAATTTGTTTTTCCCGACTTCGAAAACGCCCCCCGAGTCACCATTTTCGCCTAAATCTCAGCTGTCTCATGTTCGTTCTAGTACCAGCTCACGTTTCCTATTGACGCCAGCTTTGACTTCATTTGAGAAACAACATAAGTCGAATGACTTATGTTATTTCTCAAATGAATGAAATATTTTTACCGTACATTAACGAATAACGTATAGTCTGACTTATGTGGTTTTTCGCTGGAATAGGTGTTTACATGTATAGATTACGAAATTGCTAATATCTCGTTTTCGGCCAAACAGTGACTTATGTTGTTTCTCAAATGACCGATTCAATTTCATTCGACACTCTAATTTTAATATATTTAGAAATAATATTTAGGATATAGATGCTTCACGACAGGTTCCTAAGAGTGTGAAAGTTAAAATGATAATAAAACAATAAACAATGCATTTAATAACAGTTCTGTGTAATGTAGCTTATAGTACAAAAATATTAATTTCATCGAAATTGAAGACAAGTTTAGTACAAACCCAAACTAATATAACTCTAAGGTATTTAGTAACACAAAACATAATATACGCAAAGTTTATTTAATAACTTTTTCTACGACTGCCCGGAAAATAGACAAAAACGCACTAACAACTGCTCTTGAAAACTGGACATTTCATACGCCGTGTGCAAAGTATAGTTTTCACAAGTTTATTCGGGTATTTAGATTAAATGCCTTCGTCTTCGATTTAGAGCTTCGCCTTCAGAGATCCCATTCCCAGATCTCTAAAAAAGGGCCCAATTTTAGGGCTTCGCCCCCCCCCCCCCAGGAGCCCCTTTTTTCAAAACTGTAGAAAATGGTACTCTCATACCAGGGGCCCCCTTTTAATGCTTGCGGCCCACCTTTAGGGCTAGTGTAAAAATGGGACTCCCGTGCCATAGGCCCCATTCTAGGGTTTCGCCCCCCTGGGGCCTCATTTTAGAGCTTCGCCCTCAGAGCCTCTTTTTCAAAATATTTAGAAAATAGGGACCCCACATCGGTGGCCTCATTTTAGGACTGTGTCCCTAGGTATAGTTTAGCGAGAATCTCTTACTCACGTAGGTTATTTCGCTAGGAATAAAATTTTCTGATAAATCAATAATAAAAATTTTCCCATATAGGTAACATGTAAGTTTCTACCACACTCCCAGTGGGGCACCCAGACCCTGTATGTAGCAGTCGTCGAAAAAGTATAGTGTGCTACATGTGCTGAAAATACTTTATGACGGTCGTCTACGGCTTGTGTCACCAAACTGTCTCATTCGTGTGAAAAGTTTTATTTTCAGCACTTGTTGCACAATATACCTACTATTTCTATTTTGCGTTCAAAATGATTTCATTTTGATACGCACATGCGTGTTGAAATGAACTTCTTTTCGATACGGCTTTTGTTGACTGTTCAATGTCAAAGCCGCTTTCAATGGGATTTCTAGTAATAAAGAGGTCAAAAATTACCACATGGCCACCCAACTGTTGATCGGGACTAGATTAAATTAACAGTTTTCATTAAAAAACCTTCGAACTAGAAAAAATATTAAAAAATACACGTTTTAAAAAACGTTTAGCGCACTCCCACGTCGGCGTCGCACGTTAGGAAACTCCACGCAAGCGGGTCATTTCCTAATTTGGTGCTAGTGCGAAAAAATATGGTATTTTAAAACAAGTATCTTAATATACTATTTTTTCACTATAAAAAAAAACGGTTCTTTATAGGCCGGAATAAATCCTATTGGTTCTGACGGTCACGCCACGCAGTGTCTTAGACTTATATACCTAAACTACCAATTTTCAGGCCCATAATAGTTTTATAACCTGAGGTACAATCCTTTCTACAAAAATAAACGACCCCTTTTTGGTCACTACTCCCTTAACACCGTAATTTAAATTTAGAAAAATGATAATGGCGTTTTTCCCTTTGTAATTGCATTGTTTTGGTTTATTTAGATATAAAATATTTTCGTTTTTATTGGTTCCACCCCTATGCTATGAATGGGAACTATAAGTTTAATCTTACATTTTATGACTAAGACAAAACCAAATGGTTTGAAAAGAGAACATGATTGATTAATGAATGTATGGAGTGTACAATTTTAAGAATAATATTTTCATGCCTAATTTTTATCTCATCCCTTTTTAAAAAAACAAGTAGGTAGGTATTTTAATTCCAGATAATATTTACTCATACCTGAAAGGATTTTTTGGGAATCTAAAAAATGATTTTTCACCATCACTTTTACTGGAACAGTTATCAACTGCACAAAATCCAACCATCGTTATAGAAAACGCAACAACAGTCCCTAAATAATGTCTCCCTCGCCCTCGTATAATACGTTTGTGCTAAAACTCTCCAAAGTTTCTGTGAGTCTATGAGAAAACTGGATTGAACCGCTTTTACCTCAGGCGGCAAAATCGAGATTTTTATGCATTTGACGCTACCGTTCATTAATTCTACCGTGACGGAGTGGATGAGGGCGGGTCCTCCAATACAATAAGTAGGTGTATACAAACCTCTAACTTAATCCTATCTCTTTGAATTATGCTAAGCGTTATATAAAGTTAACATGAAGAAAAGTTAACAGCAATTGGAATACCTTGTATATTAGAAAATTCCAATGCTAGTTCCCTATATCTTGTGAAAGTTTATCACTAGATAACATGATAATTTAACAGTCTAGCTCTATAAGCCTCTATGTCCTTGCTTTAAATTACTTAAGATAGATTAACTAAAAAAAAACTAATCAAATTATTACCACCGTCTGAACATATATAGTTTTTTGGCTTACGATGTAGAATATTATATATTTAGACGGTGTCAGTACCAGAGTGCCTTTTAGCTTAGTCTATGCACTACGTCAATTTACTCTTAATTGAGTTACATTTTTTTTCTCGAGAGAATGAATTCAAACCATAATACATTTTTAGCTCTTACATTCAGTTAATGGTTTGGTTAACTTAGCAAAATTCTTTAGACATTTTCTGTAGTAGCCTATTAATACTAGGAAACATTTTCTTTATTTCGGTTTTTTTTGGAATGGGGAAATTCAGAATTAGCTCGTTCTTTTTAGGATTTGGTTTAATACTTGCTGGGGTGATACATGACTTAAGAATTCTAGGGTTGTTTCAAGCATTCAAACTTGTCGCGTATTTTTAAATTATTATCTTGGGAGGCCTTGGAAGACAAGTTTTAGGTTTGATATGTGATTTTGAAGGGATGTAGAGAAAATAATATCATTCGTATACAGTGTGTCCAAGAAAGTATGCAACATATGGGAAACTTCTTTATTATTAGCCAGGGGGCTACTCTTCAAGACCAAATATTTTATATGGCTTTTTAGGATATTTGGGCATATTTTACTCATCGGGTGCAAAAGATAAATAAATTATTAGTTGTTTTACATGAAATTAAAAGAGTTAAGTCTATTCATGATTTTGAGTCGAAAAAATTTTGAATCAAAAATGTCTAAATGTGTTTGCAACACACTGATACCTTAACTGGCTATTATCTCTGGAAAAACTGCAACATTATGCAACTATGTAACTAATTTCTATCTTATATAAATTGTGAAGTTACTTGGCAAGTATACTAATAACAAAAGAACAAAACATTCTCCAGTGGCGTAACGTTTAAGAAAAAATCGAGAAAAAAAAAGAAAAATTAAAAGTTGATGTACTTAACTCAAATTTCATATTTGGATTACTTTTTTAATTTGGAAAAACTTTTCCTTATAAGATTTTGCTGTATCTATATAAATTAAGGTACTTTACTCTTGACGCGATTTCGGATAAATGACATTGGCGCCCGCATTAAAAACAGTACGAAAAATTTGAAATACTCATTTACTGTTTTAGGGCATGCACCAACTTTTATCAAGAATAAAATTTTCTGAGAAACCAATAATAAAAAAGTTTCCCATATGTTGCATACTTTTTTGGACACACTGTACACATTGAATAGTAAAAATCTACGGGATTGGTAAATTTGACTAGAACAATGGATGTACATATACGAGGAAAATTTTGCATTGAACGTCTCGCAAAACATTATCCATTATTCTCTGGAATGTTGCAGGGGCATACGTAGATATTCGCAATGACTATTTTCTACAAAGAAAGTTGTTTTTTTGAGGACACAGGAATGACGACGCCAGTCCAGGGTAGTAAAATACTGACTTCTCCCTAATTTGTGTGTGGGTGATACTAGAAAGGGGATAACGATAATCAATAGTCTGTTCAGTGACTTTTCTATAGTCAATTACAATTGTCCCTTTTTTATTTGCCTGATGCATCATTTCTTGGGGCTATTCAAACAGAAGAAGACCAGGGATTAAACGAAGGTCTTAATATGCCATCAAGAAGCATTTGATTAATTTGTTATTGCACTTCTTGTTTGTGTACGAAAGGGTAACAATACGGTTTGTTATGAACCGGAATTTAATCGGATGCTTCCATTTTATTCATTCATTCGGTTAGTGAAATTTAGTTTATCGTATGGGCCAAAGAGAATAAGAATGCAGTGATCAAATATTCCTGATTTCTAAGGCTACACAGCTATTTTCGATGTCTAAGAGTAATGCGGGTATTTATATGTTATTATTTTCTATATGAGGCATTTAGGTAGCGAGGCAGTCACTCTCTGTGGCCCTGACAGGGACAGGTCTACTTCAGGGATGCGACACTGCCTACGCGAGCCCTGAAATACCTCCCATACTTAATTAGGGAGATACTCAGATCCTATCCCTTTATCCTAACCAAAAGCCAACTATCCTTTCCTATATCCTATAGGGATCCTGCAGGGATCTTTTATGATCCCTGCAAGCAGCTAGCCGAGTAATCGCCGGGATAAGCTTTCCCTCAGTAAGGCCAACAGCTTCTTGTAAGGTGGAAGATCAAACTGAGATAGGGTACTCTCTTGCCCTTGAGATGAGAAATAATTTCTAAAGGCGGATAAACTAACAATAGTCAACGGCTTGGGAATGCACAAGGCAAAAGGAAAACCAGTGCATTAAAGGTCCTAGAAGACATTCCTAGTAAAATCATGATGGCAGAGATGATGAATTGAAAACTTACTGATCATGGAATTCGGAGTCCAAGATCCGGAAGGGAAGGGCACCAAGAAACCTGCAGGGCCTTCCAGGTTATTAACAAGCGAAATCCCTGCATTCTAAATAGAAAAAGAAATCGCAAACTACACATCGGCACATGGAATGTGCAAAGTATGTTCCAAGCAGGAAAAACAGCAAACATCCTGAAAGAAATGAAAATATTGAATGCAGATATACTTGCTTGCACAGAGGTTCGCTGCCGGGTACAGGTGAGTGCCAAATGGATAATTTTCGCATATACTACTCAGGAGAAGACACCCCAAAACACAGAAATTGAACCACATTTATTATGAGCAAAGAAATAGTAAGTTCCTTTAAAGCATTTATACCAATATCAAATAGAGTCTCATTACTGAAGATTAACAATCAACCGTGTCCATTCAAGATGATAGTAGCATATGCACCGACGGCAGAAATTAGCGAAGAGGAAGTCGAACTGTTTTATGAAGGGGTCCGAACGGCTTTGAAAAACACCAAACAATCAGAGGTAACCCTATTGCTAGGAGACTTCAATGCGAAAGTCGGCAAGCGAAAATATGAAAGCATTGCTGGTAGTTACGGATTGGGCATTCGAAGAAAAATTAGTACAGTTTTGTAAGAGATCCAATTTCCCATTATGAATACACAGTTTCTTTTGCCATCAAGAAGACTGTACACATGGAGAGCACCAGGTGACACCATAAATCACACAATAAGAAACCAAATAGACTACATCACAATTAATAAAAGGTTCCGCAACTCAATATCATCAGTACAGACATATCCTGGTGCAGATATTTCGTCTGATCACAATCTACTATCAGCAAAAATACAACTATGATTGAAGAAGATGAGAAAGAAGAATATAAACAAGACAACAGACATAAAACACTGAAAAGCGAAGAAATAAAACACAAAGTACAAATAGAGATTATCAACCAATTTGCAAATATCCCTTCAAATTCCCAACAAACAATAGAAGACAAATGGAACAACATAAAACATACTACTGTCTCACTTACAAAAAAACAACCTGGAACCACAAAGAAAACAAAAAAAAGAAGATATGGATGACAACAGAAATATTAGAATTGATGGAGGAGAGAAGACGGTTCAAAAAGAGAGATGAAATAAAATACAGAAAAATAAACAAGATAATCAAAGAGAAGATAAAAGATGCAAAGGAGTCGTGGTTAAGCTTGAAATGTGCAGAGATTGAGGAATTAGAAAAAAAAAACACGATTCATTCAATATGCACAAGAA
>MU182287.1:0-13714 GCA_016904865.1 Pissodes strobi | reverse complement strand
TATATATATTTAATTATAATGTATAATTTATGCATACATTTGTATCCTATTACATACATCTTATCTATTCTTGAAATTTGTAGATATACTTATATTATTTTACAAGGTCTTTCACTAAGCAGCTCGTTCAAGTTTGTGCCTTAATTTTTGAAATATAATTTGAGGTAAAAACAAACAAACAATCGAAAATCAAGTTAAAAATATCTATATGTTCGAAAAGCTGGTTTTTCAATAATTATCTACCAGATATATATTGATTTGATATTCGAATAGGCTGAAAAACTATATTTTATATATGTGAGTTTTTAACTAAAACTTTTGCATGAAAAATAAATACATAAATTTGAGTGAAACTCTTACGTTAAACATCATGTAGGTTTTTTGTTTATCATAATTCTCCTTGTTTTTAAATATATATTAACGTTCTAATAAGGGAAATTATTAGGAATATGCATGTATGCTTTTAAACATTTTTAGTATTAAGTTAAGTACGAACATGTTTTGGGCTTTCTTTGAATGGTAGCATAACTCATAAATGCTCTTTTACTTCATAATGAGGACCCAGGAACGAAATATCGGGATAAAATATAAAGACATTATTTTTTATTATTATTTCAGAAATTTTTCCCAATACAGTATATTATTACAACAATAATATAAGAACCCAATTTATCTTATCGTTGCACCTAAATGCATAGCATTTGTATGTGCAACAACTATCAATTAATTAATCCGTATTGCACAATCATTTAAATTAAAATAAAGCATAAATAAAATTATATTTTTTAAGAATTAATGAGAAAATCAGTGAGGTAAAAGACAATCAAACTATATACCACATCAATAACGCATAACAACAGGTTAATCAACAATCATTAAATAAACTCCTATTTTCGCAAATAAACAGCTTAATCTCTATTTTCAACCTCAATAGATCTCTAATTCTTTTGGGACTATGATTATAATATCTGATACTACAATATCTTGCAGCGCACAAAAAGATAACTATAAAAATGTAAAATTAGTTAGTTTATTATATATTAGCTTTTCTTTACATGACGGTAGAAAGAAGTGAAAATTACTTAAGTATTCAAATGGGGATTTCCGTATAATTTCAGAAATATTCGGAATTTCCGAAATTCCAAAACGGCGGCGGCGTTTTGTTATAAGCTTTGAAAATATTCAACTTTTCATTGACTAATTGGCTTCTTTCATACTCCATTTTATTTTTGACACCGATATATAATTAAGTATTAAATAAATAATTATTATTGTGTTTATTTATTGTTGACTTTTATTTATGTATTCTGTTTAACCTTACCTTTATATTAAATAACAAAGAAAATCCAACTATATGCGAAGTAAAAATGTTCTAAAACCTTTACTCACGCACCGTTTAAGGCGACCCTCGTATTTACAAATACGCGTCTAGAACTTCGATCATACGCTGCCCTCGTACATTTACATTAGCAAGAAATGGCTGGTTTTAACGGCTCAGTCGGCGAATTACAGCTGGATTTATAGTAACATAACATAAGCATAGCATAAGCACATTACAAGAAATGGTCGGTTTATAAATGGGCTTGTGTTATGTTGCGCCTGAGCCGTAAATCGAAAATACTAACCTTACAAATTTCATAATTTTGTTTAAATTTTTTTAAAGAAGTATTTTATAGAGTCTTATGTATACTAATTTATAAATCCTTACCATTCTCAAAAAGAACAAGCATTCGTAAAGGCAAAACAATGTATTTTCTATCGCAAAAACACCAAACTTTATTGAACATGCATATGTCATTCTCTCAAAAGGCAAATACGATTAAAATTCTGTGTTTTTATTGGTCGAACATAAGCACATAGCATAAGAAGTTGAACATTGGTCAACTTTTTATGTCATGCTTATGTTGTGTGTTACGTTATGTTGATCTATAAATTGCCTAACTTAAATATGAATGTTTAACTTCTTATGCTTATGCTATGCTTATGTTATGTCAATCTATAAATCCAGCTTAAAGCACGGCACGCCTTGGAACCGCGAAGTAGGAACGGACCGACTAGGAGTGACTCTTCTGTACGTTATATGTTCGGTGTTAATACGGCTGAAGATTTTATAACTAAACTGAGCATTTGTGATATCAACGCGCTATTACCACAGTTTGTACGGTATAAACTGTGCTATTACCACCGAACATATAACGTATATGTTCGGTGGTGCTATTACCAAAACATAGTTTTCGCATTACCTACTTCCGACAGCTAATATACAGTATGAATCATAATAATAATTATTAGGTATTTAGGATTAGATTTGACTTTTTTACCAACATTTCTTAATTACTGATCCGTTTAAATAATTTAAGGATTGTTCAAAATAAATATCTACCTAGTAAAATACTTTAGTACCCACATAATGTAAGTATTTAGGTTTTCCATAAGAATTTATTGTTAATTAATTAATTAATATTAAATATTTTCGTTTTGTCATTGATAAAATCTTTATAACGACTGATGTAATGTGACGTAGGTTGGGACTACCTAAAATAAAAATGTTTAAGATTCTCGTCTAGTTAAGAATTTATTTAGTTTTATATTAGGAGAAAATTTCACCATTTTAAATATGTTTCTAAATGTGCTGTATTACTGATAATAATAATTATTATGCATTTAGGTTCTTATATTACCATTATTCCACTATTTTTTAGTCAATAACCATATCAACTATTTCTTTCAGCACAATTATGAGCTCTCAGATCTCAAATTTAATAAGCGTTTTTTCAATGTCTGTAAAGCGCGGTGATTTTGTTTATTTGAATCAGTCAGTATATAAAATTAGTTTCAAATCTAACAATATTTATTATAAGTGTAGTTTTAATTATAGTATATTATGTTACTTTGATTTTCTAGTTTCCGAGAAGTGCTACATCTTTATTACATTTTAATGTGTTTTCTTGGTTACCGATACTTATATATTTAACAAAAATTGCTATTTCTAGGCAATTTGGTTTTATTTGAGAACATAGATATTCCTTTCATATTTTTTAGGGATTGCCTAAAGAAGATGAAGAGTCAAGGAAAGAATATTATTGCAAAGTGCCTCTGAGCCTGTGCATTGACATCTTCACGAAATGCATTTGAACTTACAGTTAAAAAATATGGCCGTGGAAATGTCTTATGCTGCCAACAATCTGCGGATTTTCGACGGCTGGCAGAAAATATTTGGGGGAGTGGGGCTACTAGTTTACATATACTTTGATATTACGGGGTATCTCACATAAACTAATGGTTCAGTTCTTGATTTGCTGACTTCTTAAAAGCGTGACACCTAATTTACTTATTTAATTTTTAATTTGTATTCATTAGGCAAACTTTCATACAGCGTGAGATTTATTTTAATATTTTAGAATCTATACATTAAACGCCTGCTTTTACCATGTAAATCCTACCTAGTTATATTTTTTATTGAAGTTTGGAAGTAGGCTATTGATTATGTCATATAGAAAGGAACTAAGACGTTCACGGGTTTTTATTGCTGGAATCGATCAGTGGGTTATAAATGAAGAAAAAACCGCGGAGTGCTATTAAATTAGAGGGTGGAAATTGAAGATAGGGGTGAAGAGCCACCCCTTTTGGTTTTTTCAATATTTGTCGTAAACAAACCAAAATTTCGATATATCTCTTATGAAACTTTTTCTAGAGAATCAAATTTCCCGGAGTAGCATTTTTTGAATATTAAAAAAAAATTTTGATGCCGAAACACTCGAAACAAACTTGAAAAAAAAAACGAAACCCTAGTTTAGAGACAACGCATTCTTGACTAAATCTCTATTAGAATTCGTTCATTCTAACATACTGTATCACCTAGGCAAAGCCAGCCAGATCGAACATCTAAACATCGAACACAGCAAATTGGTCCAGGAGTTCAAATTAGAGATGACTTAAAACCACTAACAAAACCAGACAACTTTCTATCAAACGAAAGCAATAAAAAGAACTCCATTGCATATTTGATTGAAAAATTGAAGGGAGTATACATTGATGCAGTCCAAGCAGATGAGGACGCAGATTTTCTCATTGTCGAATGCGCCTAAGAGAAAGTATCAATGTTAAAAAATGCAGTTATTGTTGAACAAGATGTGGACCTTCTCATTATTTTATCTCAGTTGCAAAATGATAATGTATATTTTTGGAAACCACACATCGGTAAAGTAGCGTCAAAACACGTGATGCTATCAAACAGCATGGCTTGAGGACTTATCGTCAAATGCAGCAGTGGAAAGGAAATATCTTGGACCCTCTGAGTTGGGGTTGGAAAAGGTCCAAGTACGGGTTAATTGCGATTCGCACAATGGCACCTCCAGCGCCAGAGATTTATCTGAAAAAAGTTGCTTGTGGTTGCACTATAGGTTGCCATGGTAACTGTAGTTGCAGAAAAATAAATATTTTCTTCAAACGTCAGTAAATCCATCATTACTCGGCTGTGTAGGCGGCAGTGAAGTTTCGCTTTTCCTCCGCCGGAGCTTTACTTTTCACTTTTCCGCCGGCGGAGGTAAAAGTGTTGTCATATCAACATAGATACAATACAAACAAACATCAAAATAAGCGTCAACAACTCAAGAGTTATTAAACTAAAATTTGTATTTATCACTCAATTTGTGACTGCATTTCTAAAAATCACTAATTTAGGAACAAATTGGTTATTATTTAATCGAACTTACTCAATAACTGCTTATCAATACCGAATTAAAACGCAATCGAAAACGCAATTTTAAAAAAATAATTATTGTTGACAGTGTCCACTGACAGCTTTATATGACATTATTATAGCAACAAACTGAGCCTATTCACCGACACCGCACCGGTCTAAGCCGCCTTGCGAACCAACTTATCTTTAATAATAATTATTATTACTATTAAAAAGCGACGTTTTTGCATTAATTTGTCGACATTTGAAGAAAAAACAGCATATTTTATTTGGAGGAAAAGTTACTTTTCCTCCATATAAAATAATATACTATTACTTGCTCAATTTTTGTAAAGAATGCATGGGGATTAATTGTGACAATATACAAGAAACTGATATTGCAGAAGACGACATTACTAAAGATATAGATGATGATATCGATATGCAGTTTAACAATATTGTTGAAATGTAGTAGCACCATTGTTCCAAACATTAATTTGTCGTACTTGTCATGTATTACTAAATAATAAATGTAAAAAAACTTTTTTAATTGAGTAAAGCAATAATTTTTTCAATAAAATGCGAACAAAAACAATATTCGTACAAGAGGGATGAAATGCCAAAAAAAGAGCAAAGTTCAAATAGCCATATCTCGGTCAATTTTCATGCAAAAAAATTGTTCCACCCACCATTTTAAAGGAAATTTAATCTGTTTTTTTTTTATCTGAAGCAATCCCTATGCCTATCCAAGCCCAAAAAAAAAGATACAGGCGAAAAAGCAAAAAAAAATAAAAAAAATCTAAATTTTCGCCTTTTTTTTTCAAGTTTGTTTCGACTGTTTCGGCATCAAATTTTTTTTTAACAGTCAAAAAATACTATTCCGACGGGAAATTTGACTATCTACGAAATTTTCGTTTGTTTACGACATATATTGAAAAAACCAAAAGGGGTGGTTTTTCACCCCTATCTTCAATTTCCACCCTCTAATTTAATAGCACTCCGCGGTTTTTTCTTCATTTATAACCCATTGATCGATTCCTG
Source organism: Pissodes strobi (assembly GCA_016904865.1). Taxonomy (NCBI): domain Eukaryota; kingdom Metazoa; phylum Arthropoda; class Insecta; order Coleoptera; family Curculionidae; genus Pissodes; species Pissodes strobi. The sequence goes on along the minus strand of MU182287.1, from coordinate 7,992 downwards.
TAATAAAAACCCGTGAACGTCTTAGTTCCTTATTGCCCTGTTTTTAAGACATAATCAATAGCCTAAAACGCCAAAAGGCAAAATGCTCTATCAGCGTTTGCTGCACAGTTTGCTATATTGCATTCATGGAATGAATAATGTGTATTTTGTTCTGTTTTGATGATGTTCATCAGATTTGTGCTGAAACGAGGAGATTTATCACAATGACATAACGTTTTATTCAGTTAGGAATATGATTAATACCTACTTAACCGAATTGCTTGCTGTTTTCTCTTATTGTGCCCAAATTTTGTTTTATACTTGTATATTAAGCTGCAAAATATTGTTCCACATTTTATACATTATAATGAATCATTTGCCAATTTTTTGTTTTCCGTGTAATGGTTGTTATTTAATGCAAAATCCGTGTCTCGGCGATAAAAGTATTTATAATATATGAAATGTAGAATAAAATTAGCCGCCCAATTTTCAAAATTATTTCGGCCGAAAAGTCGACTGGTTAATAGACTCTAGCGGAATTGTGAGAAATGAAATTGGTTTGCAGATTTCTGTAAATTACTTCGGAATGCTTGGTAGTTGATTTGTATGGTAAAAGATGGTGATCTAAACAGAAAACTGTTTCTCTAAGGTTACAGATCGCATTTTGTTTCCTTTATAATATTTTTCTATTATAAGACTGCAGCGCTCTACATTAATATTCTGAAAACATCATTGTCTTTATAAACAATGGTAAAATGGAAAATGGATCTGATTGTAAGTTTTCTTTGGTCATGAGTCATGAGTTATATGCGGAACCTTGAATAAATTGATGTAGGACAGGGTCCTACCGACGCGACGGGATTTCCCTTTTTGGCTACGCCTCGCCTAACTAGGTGTCAATTTTTCTGCTGGTCTTTTTTAACTGGGCTATCTCCGGCTACCTGTAGAGTCCTTCTTTCATCGAGGAAGTTCTTTGTTCCCGTGTTCCGGCATGCAGTTGCTCTTGTTGTGACAGATTTGTTTTTTACACGTAATTGTTGGCTAGTGTATATCAGGTTAGTTAGCTTGCGAACTCTTATTTTTATTCCTCTCTCGCCTTAACACACATAATATTAACTTTTTTTTAAATACGTAAGGGTAAGGCTTTGTAATTGTAAATTCTCTTAATTTTTAATTTAACTTTATTCGCTCTCAGTTTCTTCTAATCTGAAGTGAAGGTAACTATTAGACAAGACAGAGCGTAGCACATTTTACTAGCATCTCTTATCTGGTTATAATACTTATGAATCACATTGATGATTATTATATTATTATTGGAAATATAACTTTAGCTCAACAAATCTGATCATTTAGTTAAAAAATGTATTAAGGAATTTGAGACGAATAAACACGAAATTTATATTTGTTTTCACTGATATTTTTTATTTTCGGCACCTCATTTTATCTATATCACTCTGAGGAGGCCAAACCGTTAGTTAACCTTTATGTTTTTAAACCTTAATATCTGGTTAATTATTGTATTTAATTAACCTAAAACAAGTCCGATTTTGAACTGAACTTTAATAACTGGTCAATTTTGTTTAACCTAAAACAAGTCTGGTTCTCTTTTATTGGATCAAATCCAAGTCGTACCGTGAAAAATAGTACTATGTTTCAGGGTTATTGATTTTAGACACCCGTAACTAGAGTAGTACTATAGATATTACGTCCAATTGTACTCGATGATGTGAACTCGTAACATGATGATGTTTAGGAGTAAATTTAGGAACTGATTATGTAATATTTAACGTTATTTTTACTTGTTTTATTGCTTATACCTCGCTTATTTTACTTACTTTATTAACCAGTGTTTATTGCCAATTAAATAGCTCTTGTTTGACCTATTGCATAGCAGATAAATTGTTTTTTTTTTTGCGTAGCATAATAGTTAAACGTTCCAGTTATTACAGTGGCGGATTTAGCCCCCCCCCCCTTGAACTAAAATGTTTAATATAATAATAATAATTGGGTTGCTTGATTTTGTCATTTTTTTCTTAGTGCGTTTTGTCCCTTTACTCTAAGTCGCCCTCATCCTCCTCAGATAAATCCTGGATCTGCGCCTGAGTTATTAGTTATAGTAACTGATAACCGATATAACGAATAATTCGTTTTGCATAACAACTAGCTAAAATCGTCTCTCAAATCCGACTGATTAGTTAGTTATCTGTGTAATTTAAACTTTTATTAACAAGTGGCGTGGCCACTCGTGCCTGCGGCACGCGCGAGGCCCTTCGGTCCTCGTTTGTGTGACCATCGGTCACACATTATTGCCACGCTCCTATCCGTACCGTGGCCTATAATTAGAAAGCCCTTATAATTAGAGTTGCCAATCGCTAGTCTAATTTTGACGTGATAAATTTCTAACTGGTTGCTAACCGACTTGTCAACGTCAATCTTTAATTTTTTTTAATCTTTACCTAAATACCTACCAAATATCAAATCTCTAACTCGTACGATTGACGAATTCTGACGATTTTTTACTTTTTTTTGGGGACCATAGCAACCAATTTTTTAGTATCAAATTAGGCTTCATAAACAATACTAAGTACCATACTATATATTTTATTAATGATATACATATTATTAATTGGTTGCTATGGTAACCATGTTGTCAACAAAAAATGCTAACATACCTTATAAATTGACATCGACAAAAAGAAAAGTTGATCCTTGTTTACACGGACAAAAATGCCAAAAAACGTGAACTTCTCCTGTTTTCACACCCTGTATATTAACGGATGGTAACCAAAATCAATAGGCTTCGAGGGTTTATGGACCTCTACCTCTATGCCAAATGTCAAGTCGCTATCTTAAAAATTACGACCTGTAAATGCCCAAAAACGGTAACTTGTCCTATTTTCACACCCTGTATATTAACCGATCACAACCAATATCAATAGGCTCCGAGGGTTTGTGGACCTCTACCGCTATGCCAAATGTCAAGTCGCTATCTTCAAAATTGCGACCTCTAAATGCCCAAAAACCTGTAACTTTTCCTGTTTTCACACCCTGTATATTAATCGATCGTAACCAAAATCAATAAGCTTCGAGGGTTTGTGGACCTCTATCTCTATGCCAAATTTCTAGTCGCTATGTTCAAAATTGCTACCTGTAAATGCCAAAAAACGGTAACTTGTCCTATTTTCACACGCTGTATATTAACCGATCACAACCAATATCAATAGGCTTCGAGGGTTTGTGGACCTCTAACACTATGCCAAATTTCAAGTCGCCATCTTCAAAATTGCGACCTGTAAATGTCAAAAAACCGTAACTTGTCATGTTTTCACACCCTGTATATTAACCGATCGTAACCAAAATCAATAAGCTTCGAGGGTTTGTGCACCTCTATCTCTATGCCAAATTTCTAGTAGCTATCTTAAAAATTGCGACCTGTAAATGCCAAAAAACGGAAACTTGTCCTATTTTCACACCCTGTATATTAACTGATCGTAACCAAAATCAATACGCTCCGAGGGTTTGTGGACCTCTAACACTATGCCAAATTTCAAGTCGCTATCTTCGAAATTGCGACCTGTGAATGCCAAAAACCGTAACTTGTCCTGTTTTCACACCCTGTATATTAACCGATCGTAACCAAAATAACAGGCTTCGAGGGTTTGTGGACCTCTACCTCTGTGTCAAATTTCAGGTCGAGCAAAAGAGCAAAAGAACAAAAATACGTGTCTTACCGAATACTTTCATTTGACATAAAAAAAAGATTTTATCCTTGTTTACACGGACAAAAATGCCAAAAAACGGTAACTTGTCCTGTTTTCACACCCTGTATATTAACCGATCGTAACCAAAATCAATAGTTTCCGAGGGTTTGTGGACCTCTACCTCTATGCCAAATTTCAAGTCGCTATCTTCAAAATTGCGGCCTGTAAATGCCAAAAAACGGTAACTTGTCCTGTTTTCACACCCTGTATAACAATTAGAGCAAAAGAGTAAAGGAACAAAAATACGTATCTTACCGAATACTTTCATTTGACATAAAAAAAGGAAAGTTGGTCCTTGTTTAATGCCAAAAATGCCAAAAAACGGAAACTTGTCCTGTTTTCACACCCTGTATATTAACCGATCGTAACCAAAATCAATAGGTTTCGAGGGTTCGTGGACCTCTACCTCTATGCCAAATTTCAAGTCGCTATCTTCAAAATTGCGGCCTGTAATCGATTTTATCACATACACACACACACACACACACACACATACAGACAAAAAATCAAAATTTTTTTTTTCAATTCCAATTTGATTGGTATAAGTTTCAGAGCGATCTGACGTACCGTTACGAAGTTTTTGTCACGATTCGTCTCGCCCTATAGAAAGCCCATATACAATTGTGGGCTTTCTAACAAGTTTTCTCTTGCTATACGGCAATGGTAGACTGGCTCATTCTTTTAAATTAGTGGTTATTACAGTCAGGTATTGTTTCGAATAGTAATTGCTGCAAGTGAAGTAGATCAGATATCAGTTACAGCCAGTAAGGTATTCACTATCTTTCCTTTAGATTGGGGGTATAACTTTAGGTAACATGGAGTACCGTATGTATAGGTACCATAATAAAATTAATTTTATTCTGATTTTTAACAACTTGAAGTCAAGGTTCTTTCGGCTTTTCAACCAATCATTTGCTTTTTTTCTTTCGTCTTGTAACCAATAACCTATATTTGTTTTGGTAGTAAATCGATTTTTTGTTTACTCATATACTTGTTTCATTTATTTATCTTTTAGTATCAGTGTTCCAAAAGGGGAGTAAGTAGTAAGTATATTTGATTTGAATTATTTGGCTCAATAATCGAATCGTTTCGATATATTGATTTATCTTTATTATTGACTTAACTTCTGTTTTCATTATTGTTTATATTTTTTATTATAGTTGTACTTCTGGCGTTCACCGCCGAGTTTATTATCCATATTTTATTTTATTGCGAAGCCTAAGCCAAGCGGGTTCCATATTTCAAGTTGGTGGCGCATTAAATAAATATCCCCCCTCACTCTCTGAAATTTGAGCCACAGCCTAATTGGCACGCTTCGACGACAAGTCGTTCTGGCCTAAGCATCGGTAATTTTAAATTTCCTTAATTTAAATTTTAAAATTTTAATTTAACTTTATTCGCTCTCAGTTTCTTCTAATCAGAAGTAAAGGTAACTAAATAAAAATTAGACAAGAAAGAGCGTAGAAGATTTAACTGGTATCTCATATCTGTTTATAATACTTATGGACCCCATTGATTATTATTATGTTATTATAGGAAATATAACTTTAGCTTAACAAACTTGATAGTTTAGTTAAAAAAATTATTAAGGAATTTGTGACGAATAAATACGAAATTTATATTTGTTTTCACTGATATGATTTATATTCGACACCTGATTTTATACAAGTGAGCAAATCCGTTACTGCAAGCTAAAGTGCGCTTACGGTGTTTAAATGACTGACCTCGCAAAAGGTCCTGCCTCTGAGCTCGATGCGGAACTACACCACCTATGTCGTTGTCTGTTCTCGATGTAGACCTTAGTTCTTCCGATTGACATACCTTTCGTTATGTATAGAAACTTTGGTAGCCATCTAAGTATCACTGTTTTCTTTTGTTAGAATTTCATATTATAGGTATATATTTCATGCAAAAGACCGTATAATATTGGCACATTTGCATGAAAAAGTGCAATGAATGGAGAATATAGCGGGGATACCTGACTCGAAACAACTGAATGGGGACATGTATGAAGTCGAAATTTCATGTATAATGTCGAAAAAGAAATAATTACGTCCTTTCTTTGAAAACTGACAAGTATTCCACTGCCATTAAAATGACATTTACTAATTACTCGCCCATCATGTTCATACCATAAGTGTCAATAGGGTGAGATGGATTTGGGCAGTTACTCCCATGCTTTTTTCACAGCTTTTCTACTTCATGGGTCTATTAGTGATGCCAATAGTTACGGAGCTGTGTATAAAAATAAAGCTCACACCTTAACTAATATGAAACAGTAATATAATTTATAAATTTAATATATTTATTTTTAGTATTTTATATGCTTAACAGATTTCCCTATTTCCAAAAGTATCAGACATTTTTATACATTGATGCTAAAGTGTAAAAGATAAGCCAAGGTAGCCAAATCATTGGAATGTAGAAATAAAGTTTACAATATCATTTATTATGAAAAAGAAGTACATTTTATAATTGTTTTATTGAATATTTCACACCAGTACATTTTAACCAATCAAAATGGTTTTTTTGGACAGGTCGCCATAGCAATACATGTATTTCATCCGTAATATTTCTCTCTACGGTAGGTAACCAACAGCGAATAATTATACTGTAATTTTTTTACATAATGACAGAATAATTTTTTTGAATATTTCCCTCATATATGAAAAATCCCATTAGAGGAGTGCAATTCTCGGAAAATTACAGCGATAATTGCACTGTAGAAACCGAAAGAGCACAGCGATAATTGCATCGTACGTATCTATGGTAATTCCATTGAAAATTTGACAGCGACAATTTATAAATAACGTCAAAGTCTAGTGAATATATAGGTGTTATTAAAAATGTCTCGTTTCGGATTTAAAAAAAATAGTTTTTTTGCATCTCTGTACTTTGTTTACAGTTACATGTACGTTTTTGTATTAAAATAAGAATAAAAATGTATTTTTTTTTAAAACCATGTCCTAATTCGGGAAATATTCCCCCGAATTACACTCGTGCATCAAAATAACCAGAAAATTTTGCATTCGAGCGTGTTGTCTTAGAAAAACTCCATTCGGTCATTTTCATATTTTGCAAAAAATTTTCTCCAAAATATGAAAATTAACTCATGCAGTTTTTAGACAACACGCTGTCATGCAAAATTATCGGTAATTTTGGTGCACTTGTGCAATTACTTCCGAATATTTCCCTCATGTATAAAAAATCCCATTAGATGACTGCAATCGTAGGAAAATTAGAGCGATAATTGCACTGTAGAAACCGAAAGAGCACGGCGATAATTGCATCGTACGTATCTATGGTAATTCCATTGTAAACTTACGATGACAGCGACAATTTATAAATAACGTCGAAGTAAAGTCGAAATATATTATTAAAAATGTCTCGTTTCGGATTTGAAAAAATCGTATTTTGCGTCTCTTTATTTTGTTTACAGTAACATGTGCGTCGTCTTAGAAAAACTGCATTAGGTAATTTTTATATTTTGAAAAAAGTGTCCCCACTTTCGGTGTCGGGCTCTTTCTCCAAATTATGAAAATAAACATGCGGTTTTTAGACAACACGCTGTCATGCAAAATTATCGGTAATTTTGATGCACTTGTGCAATTACTTCCGAGTATTTCCCTCATCTATAAAAAATCCCATTAGAGGAGTGCAATTACTGGAAAATTACAGGGAATATTTCCCTCACGTATAAAAAATCCCATAAGAGCAATGGAATTTTCGCTAAATTAGGCCGGTAATTCAGCGGTGAATTATCGGCAAGTGAAAGACCACAGCGATAATTCACAATTACGTTAAAACCTTAAGTTAAAATATACTAATATAAGAAATATTCCTAAATAAGCTATTGTTTAGTTTAAAATTACATATTTTTAAATTTCTTGTTCACAACATCTTTTTTATGAAGTAATCAAGCACATCTGAATCTAGTAAAGAAAATACCATTGATATACAAATGATGTTTCAATTACTTGTCACGCGCATACGTTTTGTAAACATGCAGTTGTTTCCATCAACTCCATAGATGAAAACATAAAAGAATCTGCCTCCAACATTGGAATTGACATTAAAAAAACTAAAGTGACGAATCATTCTGCAAGAGCCACGGCAATATCAAGTTTGGCTAAAAATGGACTGCAAAAAGAGCAGCTCATTAAGCAGCAATACCCATTCCATAAAAACTTATCTTCAAATGGATGTTGAGGCACCACCAAAATATAATTGAAGTTATGAGAAGTGATAATTA
>MU182286.1:377434-416639 GCA_016904865.1 Pissodes strobi | reverse complement strand
TGCTTGTAAGTACCGCAAGACACTTGCTATCAATGTGACATTCACATAACTTGTAGTTAATATTACTTTTTTCTAAAAGATCTTCCCTTCAGCTGCTTTAAGCCAAGTGTTAAATTTGAAATGACCAACAATTAAGTATCTTATAAAGTACTTATTGATAAATATTTTTCCAAAATACGAAAATGACCGAATGCAGTTTTTCTAAGACAACACGCTCGAATGCAAAATTATCTGTTTTTTTTATGCATGAGTGAAATTCAGCGGAATATTTCCCGAATGAGGACATAGTTTTAAAAAATACATTTTTATTCTCTTTTTTTAATACAAAAACGTACTTGTAACTGTAAACAAAAGAAAGAGACGCAAAAATACGACTTTCTTTAATCGGAAACGTGAGATTTTTAATAATAAATAATCGCTTGACTTTGACGTTATTTATAAATTGTCGCTGTCATCGTAAATTTACAACGGAACTATGTAGGATGCAATTATCGCCGTGCTCTTTCGGTTTCTACAGTGCAATTATCGGAAGTAATTGCACAAGTTGCATCAAAATTACCGACAATTCGGTGTCGGGCTCTTTTTCCAAAATATGAAAATGACCGAATGCAGTTTTTCTAAGACAACACGCTCGAATGCAAAATTATCTGGTTATTTTTATGCACGAGTGTAATTCAGCGGAATATTTCCCGAATGAAGACATGGTTTTAAAATAGTATATTAAGATACTAGTTTTAAAAGACCATATTTTTCGCACTAGCACGAAAATAGAAAACGACCCGCTTGCGGGGAGTTTCCTAACGTGCAAGTGCGCTAAATGTCTTTTAAAACGTGTATTTTATACTATTTTTTCTATTTTGCACGTTTTTTTAATGAAAAACATTAATTTATCCAAGTCGCGATCAAAAGGTGGACGGCCATCTTGCCACTTTTGACGTCTGTATTATTAGGAATCCCATTCAAAACGGTGCCGAAATTTTTGCTAGTGAGCCTTGACATTGAACAATATTGTTAATATCATAGCAACCAGTCAACAAAAATAGTATCGAAAAGAGCTTCCTTTCGATACTACTGCGCGTGTCGAAAAGACTTCTTTATGATACCAGAATAGAAAAAATACATTTTTATTCTCTTCTTTTAATTCAAAAACGTACATGTAACTGTCAACAAAAGATAGGGTATATTTTGACTTTACTTTGACGTTATTTATAAATTGTCGCTGTCATCGTAAGTTTACAATGATCGTGGACACGGAATTAAAATAGTTTATTTGTTTCGAATTCATCTGTAGATGCGTAGTTACATATTGTCATTGTATTTCCTGTTCAGTCGTATATAAAATGTCGGTATTTAATAATGGGCATTTCTGTGTACGTGACTTTAATTTGTATTGCGGACTCAAATTTACTGATAATAGTTGGCACTTTACCACAAAAAATAAAAAAACAAACGGGCTATAACGAATATTATTAACAAATTTTTTATTTCTGAATTTTTAACAAAAGTAGATTACAATATATTTATTATGATTTAAGGCTGCACACTTATTACGTTTCGCTCTAAATACATAGTGCCAAAAACTTACTGCATTAAAGAAGAAAGTTTTTTTGGCGATTTTTTTTTCAGCAACCATGCCGGATTTTTTTAACAAAACATGGCGCTTTTATGTATTGTGTCCAATTAGAAACATGTTTCCGGTATTTGAATACATTTCTTCCAAAACTTGCCTATAGTGACACATAAGAACCGGGATGAAACCATGGGGAAACAATTTAGACATATGTTTCCAATAATCGATCAAGATTTTGCTATAATGTGACTATATGGCCTCGCAGATCCATTTTGGTAACCTGTAAGGCAGCCGCGTTTATTATATGCGCAAAATGTGGCTATGTTAGCAATCGCCATATCAGAAACAATTATGTCTAGAATGCGCCCTGTGTGTATCGAAATGTTTCCATTCGGTCTCGATTTGAACGCATTCCACATTTTCAGAGCTAGTAGTGCATGGCAGATACAGATTTAAGTGGTTTCCTGCACTTTCATTGCTAAGTGCAGAATTTCCATTTTCCTCTATTAACGAAGGTGATATCTGGTGTGATATCGATGGTACCATTGGTACCTTCTTTTTATGCTTCTTTCATGAATTCCAACATTTTCTTCTGGCTTTCCTACATTTCCTTTTGTACACAACGGTATAGTAGGTTGTATTATATACATTTCGCTCAGCAGTTTTTTTTTAATTTTGCGCATTTTTCTGGAAGCTTTTTGAATTCTCAAACCCTAAATTGCCTTTATAACAACACTATATTATTATCACTCTGTCTACATACATTTGGGAGAAGTTAGGTGAGCTAACACATTTTAGCAACAAAATGGAAATTATGCGTTTAAAATGGATCCGTATGGAACTTAATGCGCCCGTTCTACACATTTTCTGTGCAATTGCAAAACATCTAACTTTCATATCCCCGAAAATATATTTTAGGCAAGTTTTTTTCAAAAGTAACAAATAAAGTATACAGATATATACTTTAAAATTTAATAAATACTAATACCTAACCATTATTCTCATTTTCACATTTTGCCAATAGATTAACTGAAACTCGTTCAACTCTGCATGTCGCCCCAAAGACCTGTGTTCCTTCTTAAATTTCTTCACCCCCATTATCTTATATCAAATTACACAATGCCCTTAATCGTAAATTACTTGAAGAAAAGTAAAAATGTCAAGACGTTAAAATTATGTTTTAAAACTTAGAATACATTACGTAACCTATTCACAGGGGGTGATTTTTGGGTTCTATTCAAAGAAATGGCATAGATTATTTTTAGTGCCGCGTGGGAGAAGAAATTTCGATGGCATTATCCTTTCATCGTCATCCGATATGGTCCATCGTAAATTAACTGAATCTTTTGTGCAACTAGTTTGATGAGATTTATTTTTAAAGAAGTAAATTACCCACTTGAAAGCATAGTAAGACACTTTCTGGTATCTTCGAGTATTTCTACCTGCTTGGACAAGATGGCATCGATTATAAAATTTAAAAATATATAATTTTATTTCCTCGAAGCTTAAATTATGCAGAAAAGCCATTACGTTCTTGAAAAGGGACAGATTAGGGTAGACATTTTTTAACATTCGATTCCCATGCCTATATCGTTTTCGCAATAAGGGCGAGAGTTGCAGTTCCTGGAGGATTAATCGAATGCGAGGGTTTGGGATATAAATACGCCCCAGAATTTTATATATGCACTCACTAATTTTCTTTTAAAGGCAAAGAGCGTTACGGCTGCCAGTTTGTTCATAAGTCACTTATTTTATTTGGAAAATAATCAACCTCCAATTTGTCTATATAAGAGAAAAAAAAACTTGAAGCAATCTATATAACTTCGAACTACTTTATACACAATTATACTCCCAGTTTACCAGTCAACATATTTTTTTTTATTGTACCAGTGTAAAAGTTAATTTGAGCAATGGCTGAGAATAATCAAATTGAAGAAGCGGTCGTGGCTCGTGAAGTGCAAGAAGAAGTGGTTGATTACGATCAAATTGTTAATATATCGGGTCAGCCACTAAGATTCGAACACTCATTGACCGACGTGACATCTATCCATAGGCGAAGAATAATTCTATTAAAAATACATCCAAACGGCGCTTGGGAAGATAATAATGATGACGATGATGCTGAAAGCGATGATGACGAAGGAGCTGATGTGGAAGGAGAATTGGGTAGTGTGGGACACGAGGGTGATGTGTGCGTGAACAAACTAAGTGCTAGTGATGTCAGAAACAATTTTGGTGATAAGGATGTGTGTGTAATCCAAAGTTACAGTAAGATTTTGTCCGATCAATGGGGGACATTTGCCCTCTGTTTAAGTTGTAGTACAATCCACTTGCACTATGTGGGGCGGGGTCATGTGGAACATGTCAACTGCCACTATAAGAGGGCATTTGTCCGGGGTGCAAGTGATCTTCATTGCGCTATATGTAGAAAACCTCTTTTTATTTTAACACCTGAAAATGCATGTTTTGCATGTAATAACTCGGAGAGAAGGGAGATAGTTAATCATATAGCACAATCAGAGTACAATTAATACCGAGTAGATTCACTCAGCAAAAATCGTTTCATGTTTTTGGATCAAACGCAAAAGCCGCAGCACGGTAAAAAATTAGTTTTTACACTACCTGCGGCTTCGAGCAGTCTGTGAGGGGAGATTCAAAAAGTATTAGCTGATGCAAAATTATTTCCTCCGTTATTATTTGATACACGATATTTCAAAGGGCGATTAAGGTAATTTTTAATACGTGATTCAAATGATTAAAACTATGTAATAAAGTTATACAAAATAGTAACGTATACTAAATTCAAAAACATTATAAATAAAGGTAGTACATATTAAAATAATTTATTTGACAGTTTGTAACTTGATTCATCTATTAAAACATGTATAAAGCAGAAGGTTCAAAGTACCTGACAAATATTGTGGAAATTTAAATATAAAAAGGACATATTAAGCTAGTAAAGTAAATTTATAGCTTCTTAAAGGTCTTAACACTTTATTACTCGCGCTACGAGTATTTTTCTCACATTTACTGCGAAATGGTCAGTTCACTACTCTAGCTGACTTATTTGGCGTCCGCTTTAACATGGCCAATTAACCGGGTGCATTTCTCAAGTGATTGGTGACATTTGTGAGAATTTCTCTCATCGCGCTACGTCTGCCATAATACTTTTAACATTGAAAATGTTTCTGTTTTGCTGTTATGGGGCATCAAATTGCGAAAAAGTGCATGCTACATTTGGCACACGTGATGTCATATGCGTGATGAACTACTAACCCAAACCAACCAAAAGTAATCAAAAGCACCAAAAAGAACTAAATGTATCGGAACAGATTAAAAAAATTAAAGTAAGACTAACTCAAATTATTCGAACTTTTGCAGCTAACCAAAACTAACCAAATACATTAAAATTGCTTATAACGTATCGGATCCGGTTCAAATTACTAAAATAAATTGGAACTAACTGAAACTAACCGAAAGTCGATTGAACAACTAACCAAAAGCACCAAAAAGGGCTAAACCGTATCGCGCAAATTAAAAATATTAAAGTAAGTTAAAATTAACTTAAATTAACCGAATTTTGGCGACTAACCAAAACTCACCGAAAACATTAAATTTGATTGTAATGTATCGGAGTCGGTTCAAGTGACCAAAATGAATTAACACTAACTAATTAATAAAATGCCTTTTTAACATTATAATATTTTTTAACATAATTATAAAAAAATTAAAAAAGGTGCGGATATGAAGACCTAAAAAATTACCCTCCACTTGTAGATAGGAAAATCTATTAATATATAACTAGCCATGACGTTGCGGTAAATAATAATTCTAACCTGTTCTGAATTGTTTTAGCCCGTTCTTTCGCTTTTGGCTACTTTTAGGTAGTTTTGTTTAGCCGTTTAATTAACTTTCGGTTGGTCTCAGTTAGATCCTATTTATTTTAGTCATTTGAACCGACTCCGATACGTTATAATCAAATTTTGTGTTTTTCGTTACTTTTGGTTAGTCGCCAAAGTTCTGCTCGTTTTGGTTAGTTTTAACTTACTTTAATTTTTGTAACCTATTCCGATACGTTTTGGTGCTTTTGGTTACTTTTGATTAGATTTGGTTTGTCATTCAATCAGATTTCTGTTACGTTTTAGTTGGTTTTTATATATTTTAGAATTTGAACCGGTTCCAATACGTTACGAGTGTAATTAATTTTAATGTTTTTGGTTAATTTTAGTTAGTCGCCGAAATTCAGCTAATTTAAGTGACTTTCAACTTACTTTAATATTTTTAATCTATTTTGATTTATGTTTTCGCTTTTATGGTTACTTTTGGTTAGCTTTGTTGTTCAATCAACTTTCGGTTAATTTCAGTTAGTTTCAATTTATTATAGTCATTTGAACCGGTTCCAATACGTTATTATCAATTTTACTGTTTTTGGTTAGTCGCCAAAATTCGGTTAATTTTGGTTAATTTTATCTTACTCCAATATTTTTAATCTATTACGATACGTTTAGGCGATTTCGCTGCTTTTAGTTTCTTTTGGCTAGTCATTCAATCAGCTTTCGGTTACTTTCAGTTAGCTCCAATTTATTTTACTCATTTGAAGCGGTTCCGATACATTATAACCAATTTAAATGTTTATGGTAAAATTATGTCAGTCGCCAAAATTAGGTTACATTGGGTTAGTTTTATCTAACTTTAATATTTCTAATCTGTTCCGATAGGTTTAACCTCTTAGTGATTTTGGTTACTTTGGCTAGTTTTGATAAGTCGTGCAATCTGCTGTTTGTTAATTACAGCTAGTTTCAATTTATATTAGTCATTTGAACTGATTCCGATACTTTATTTCCAATTTTAATGTTTTTGGTTAGTCGCCAAAATTTGGTTACTTTGGGTTAGCTTCAACTTACTTTAATATTTGTAATCTGTTCCGATACGTTTTAGCCCTTTTTGGTGCTTTTAGCTACTTTTGTTTAGTTTTTCAATCAACTTTCGATTACTTTCAGTTAGTTCCAATTTATTTTAGTCATTTAAATCGGTTCCGATATGTTATAATCAAATTTAATGATTTTGGTTAGTTTTAGTTAGTCGCTAAAATTCCGTTCGTTTTGGTTAGTTTTAACTTAATTTAATTTTTATAACCTATACCGGTACGTTTAAGCCTGTATTGGTTACTTTTGGCGAGTTTTGATTAGCCATTCAATCAACTTTCGGTGAGTTTCAGTTAGTTCTAATTTATTTTAGTCATTTTAATCGATTCCGATAACTTAAAAATTAAATTTAAGTTTAAGTAAATAAACTAACACGATCACACACGCGTATGATGTCATGTGTCAAATGTAGCATGCACTTTTTCACGATTTGAGGCCCTATACCTACTAGGATAATAGAAACATTTTCAATGTTAAAATATAAGAGCTGCTTTAAAAACACAAAAGGTCATGTGAAAAATTCGCAATTATTAAAACATAAACGGATTTTTGCTCACGCTAGTGGTGACGGGCATTTTATTTTTGCCGTACTTATTTTCTTTTCTCACTATTGTCTTTATCCATATTTAGGTAAATAACAAAATTTTAATAAAGACATATTTGTTAAACCGATTATACGTGTAATTGAAAAACTGCATATTATTCAAACATTATTATAAATATTAACTGATAGGGTCGTTGGAGCAATGAAAATCCGTCACCCACTTTTGTAGTACAATAATTATCCGGACAACAATATCTCGTCATAGTAGCGATCTTAATAATTATTTAATTCAACGCGACCCGACAGTACAGAATATCAAGGCGTTTGCACACTGACCGTAAATTCTCCCTCGTAGTGTAGCCACAACTGGCCGCGAACGAGATTGATCCGGATTCGCTTAGAAGGTAAAAACTGTCGGCGAAATTGGAAATTTGTCTCGAGTGAATCTACCGTATATACTTATTTATACCGTGGCACAATGATGAAATGGTTGAGTGTAGTATGTAGTTTGTATGTAGTTGTATATGAAGTTTTCCCTCGATAGGTTAGATTAGATTTCTATTTTTTCTAAAATCTATTAATAAGTGAATTATGTATTTTAGGTTACTAGTTCTGATTTTATTAGCTAAAAAACTCCTTATTGTATATATTTGTGCTTATGAAATATGTGTGCTTAGAAATATACTCAATTAAATTGTATATTTTAGATAAACATGCAGATTTTAATTTTAAGTTTGAACAACTACTTTTAACCTTCAACTAAAGTGCCATTATGTCATGTTTGCTATGTTTTAGGTATTCGAAATATGATTTGAAATATCATAGATGCAAAAAAGAATTGTATCAAATCACATTACCAGAAGTGTGTCTAAAATGTTATGCTCAAGTCGTAGAGTTAGATCTGATGGATATACCAAATATACCCAATTAAATTGTATATTTTTTAATTAACATGTAGATTTTAGTTTTAAGTTCTGAACACCCCCATGTCAAGAGTGTTAAACTTAAGCATCCCAAATTTAAAAAATGCAGATTTTTAGTTTTAGAAATAAAAAAATGAAAACACTGACTTTTGATTTTTAATAAATAATTAGAAAAGTACTTGACTTAGTTTTTCGAACGAACCCAAACCCCGTGAAATATGGTAGCTTAATATATGATATGTCAATGTGTTGTTAACAGGTGCCATTTTATACATACTAAGATATTTTTTCTAGAGCTGATGTACTTATATTATATAAAAAAACAACGATTAAATTTTCAATATATTACAAAATTACAGGAATGTTGCAAATATACAATTGTCTTACAATGTTATAAGAATGTTGAAAACAATGTTTTGTTTTGTCTTACAAAGTTACAAGAATGTGGTAAATAATGTGTTTTCTTGTCTTCTTTCTCTCGAGGTGTCTTGTAAGCTTGGGTTCCATCAAACTGATGTAACTTCTACATCTTCATAAAGGCAATGTTTATCGACAAGGTCCTTGGGAGTTTGTGGGATTTCAGTTACCAATAGCTTCAAATCCCCCTCAAGTATTTGACTGCAAAATGTGTCCAGATCAATGTAATCATAAACAAACTTCTCACACACGTGTGCGCCAATACAAAAAATTAATGCATCCTTCAGGTATTTAGCATATTTTTCATCGTCCACATCGTCAACACTCTCTCAAATATTCGATAATATCTTCACGCATATTTCTTAGCAGTGCTGCTAAACTTCTAATGTATGAAACTTGATTCTCATTTACAAAATTGACCATATTGCCCTCTGTGCAAAAGAAAACATGGTGCCAGCATTTTGATAATTCATTATAATTAAATATAATCAAAATTTTAAAACTATTACAGTTCCAAGATAATGCAATTATTCCAGATTATCAACAACTTCTTCGGTAATAATTTCAACAGCTCTTTTCGGTAAATAAGAACTAAAAACAACAATTTTCTTTATTAAATAATGTTGCAATAACACTTTTCCCAAAACGACCATTTGTTAATTGTAGTTTCTTTATAATATATCGCTTTCCAATTTCTAGAGATGAAAAAGGTTTACGTTCTATTTGTTCCACTGATTTGTCAAAATTCTCATTAATTTTGGTAATTGTTTCTTGTGAGAGAGACATTATTGTTTGAAATAAGTAGTAGTACCTTTAATAAATGCACCTCACAGATAATACAATACGCAACTATCAGAATACTGAACACAGTGCTTTACTAGTCAGAAAGGTTATCTGTTTCCAATATTATGGCATCTTATATAGCCCCTAGAACATATTTATCAAGGTTATGTTACGTCATACCGAATTATGTAACCAATATTCAGTCTCAAGAGCGTTCAAGGTCATCGGTCCGATCTTCAAATATCCGCAAGGACACGGTGTCGCTTGAAATTATCTCAAGGGCACACAAATTCAAAAAGGGTGTTAAAGGTCATACACGCTTGGAGCAATCCCAAGGTCATATGCACAACCATCAGCAAAAAAAAACTCATGGGTATTCAAATTATCTCAATGTCATTCAAGGTAAAACATACCACAAAACAGTCCCAAGAGCCAAGATCAAATTATCTCAATGTCATACAATAACTGTTCTCTGCATCATTAAACCTTTTACATCGACCACAATATATTTCTGACGTCACACTAAAAGTTCCAAGGACGACGTCGGCTACGCCCCAAAGAAAACCGACCCCGACTACCTGCCAAAAAGGATCGACCTCGGCTACCTGCCATTCAAGGTTGAATACACTCGAGGCCAAGTGGGCTATCAAGGTCGAATACACCAAAATGAGCACCCCAAAATGCAGGCCGAAACCGGTTGCCCTAAAATCAGAATCGACGGCGGCTGCCCCAAAATCAGAATTCACTCCGAGTGCTCCAAAATGCCCCCCTTTGAGAATCGGGTTTGGCTATACTACTCTACTTATATTCGACTTGTCATCAATGTTCGTCTTTTTTGGACTTCGATCACACTTGGAACTTTCAAGCATAGCTTATGGAAGCTGAAATTTTGTGATATTTAACAATTTCGAGATGCATGAAGATGACATGCTAAAATTATAAAGGGTGTCACAAAATGAACGCACATTTTAATTTGTAAAGCCGCGTTCGTTTTTGTCATCTTTTTCCTCGATTTGCTCTAACATTTTGACAGGCACGTGACTTGGATTTTCCTTTTAAATACACAGAACTCGTGACTGTCAAATTTTCAGAGCAAATCGAGGAAAAAGATGACAAAAACGAACGCGGCTTAAATAAAACACCAGATACATAAATGGGGAATAATACCAAGTAGCTGGAAAGAAGCCTGGATAACACCAATTCATAAAAAGGTCCAAGGGATATATGTGGTAACTACAGATGCATATCGGTCACAGGCACCATGAGCCGTTTGTATGGAAAAATATTGAGAAATGTAATAGAGGAAGAGTATGGGCTCCTAGAGGTCGAACAACTGGCGGGGTTTCGCGCTAGCAGATCGTGTATCGACCATATTTTCATGATGGTGCAGCTTAATGGAAATATTGTAGCAAGGAATCGTGAAGTATATCTACTATTCGTAGAGTTAAAAAAAGGCTTTTGATTCTGTACCGATACAAAAACTTTGGCAAATCCTAGAAAAACCCTCCATATATAGCACTGCAATAAGATCTATCCAATAACTGTATGAACACCCAACATCCAGAGTTTAAATAGGAACTACTCTGTCAGATAGCTTCGAAGTTACAAAGGGTCTGAGACAGGGACGCTGCTCCTCCCCCACCCTTTAAAAAATTATTTAAACGGAGTATTGAAGAACTGGCGGAGATCATGCAGTGGAACCGAATGAAGACACAACCCTACATACCCTTCACTTTTCAGACGATCAGGTGGTTATTGCGCAGGATAAGGAAGATCTATAGTTTATAACCCAAAGACCATCCAAACACTACGAGGGATGGGGCTTATCAGTAAATGTAACAAAAACTCAGTATCTTCGAGTTGGGGGAGATGAGATGAAATGGTGGTTCTCTAATATGATCAACAAGAGCCCATAGATGCTTGCAATGAATATACCCACCTAGGAATAAAAATTGATGGAAAAAGACGAACAGAAAAGAAATTGAACATCAAATTTTGAAGAGCTGTCTAAACTCCATTCTTTGGTCCAAATGCATATCCCGAGAACGAAAACACGTCCTGTACAATATACTGCTCTTGAGCATAACCCTATATAGATGCGAAGCATGGCAGATGAACAAATCCCTAGAACGTCGGCTATTAGCACTAGAAACGGATTACTGGCGAAGATTTGCTGGCAAGTCAGGGAACGAACACATAAGAGAAATAATGAAGGTGCCAACAATCATTATAGAGGAAATACAGAAACGACAACTAAGATGGCATGGACAGGTCAAAAGAACGGGCGAAGAAAGGATTCCCAGACATGAAATAGCTGCCAACGAAATGTAAAAAAAAGGTAGACCAAAAACACATGGTTGGTAGGAATAGAGCGAGCAATGTATGAGCGAAATCTACGGCCAGGGGACTGAGATGACCGAAGAGGCTGGAAACTTGGAATCGGAAGGCGTAGGACGTTATAACAACCGATATCGTAGTAAATAAAACACATTTATTTTTTGAAAAGTGCTGATATTCTACTATTATTACAAATCACCATTAAGTGTGAAACACAACATTGAAGAAATGCCCACCACGATTTTGTGGTCACGTCCTTTTTCATATAATTGCTGCCGATTTCATCAGTGACTAGTCGAATTTCGTTTTTCAACTCCTGAATTAATGCAAGTTTATTGACATAGCCACGAGATTTTATTAAACCCCATAGGAAGGAGTCGCACAGTGTTATATCGCAAGATCTTAGTCGCTACTTTTGGTCATCATTGCGAGATATGACTGGACCAGGAAAGTCCATGGTTTCACGTATCCTGTGACACGTCGTGCCATCATATTATATTTTCCACATTAATACGGTCTCACACCACAAAAGATCCCTCATATTGTACGATAATGTTCGCTATTCAGTGTTAGTGCAGTTTCAGCCCCGTCCTGAAAGAAGTACTACCAAATTATACTGTCGGACCAAAAAGCGCACGTGACTTGACTCATGGAAAATGCATTGATTTTTCATGAATGGCCCGACGAAGATTCTCTTGTCCCGAATTCGACAATTCTGTTTGGTTACTTATCCATTTAATTGAAAATGTGCCTCATCGCCAAACAGGATTTTTTCGAAAAAATCAGTGCTTACTGCCTTGTTTTGCAGAACCCAACTGATAAAATCACTCATGAGCTGCTCGCTTCAGTTCTTGGATCAATTGGACTTTATGTGCATGCAAATGTAAATCTTTTATATAAGAATTCGCTACATATTGCTCCTGGTAAAGTTCCTTGCTGCGACCGATATTACCAATATTTGCACTGAAGGACGTGTGTGTTCGTACATAATTTCGACCGAAAATGGTACGCACTCTACCAATTGTTCTTGCATAACTTTCACCATATTTATAATGCATTATCAGAATAACAATGCCGTGTTCTAGCGTGTGAAGTTCCATGGTTAACAATCGTATTATATCTACAAACAACTGTCACATTTTTGAAGCCTGCTATAACCGGATCTAAAATTCTGCCAAATTGTAAATGTGCGTTCATTTTGGGGCACCCTTTATTTAAATCTAATACATTTCTATAAATAAAGTGTAATTGATGCAATATTACTAGGAATCTCCAGCCGATTATCAAGTGTCCAAAGGCTTCTATTTTGGCCCAGTAATTGAAGTACCACACGAAAACGCATTTTTGACTGAACTTCAATACGAACTCTTCCAAAGTGGGGACTACAACAAAGTACCAATATTTATTGGTATGACCAACGAAGAATCACTAGTACTTCTTGGGAACGGAGGTAAGACTTATCTTTAACTATTAGCAAAATATGATTTTCTAAAACAGTAATTCGCTGCTACAGCAAAAAGGGTTTACCTAAGTTATGCCTTTATAGCTTGATGTATGTTTAAAGATACGAAACTTTAGCTATTATTTAAAGATTATAATTTTGTGCAAAATGCTCTATCTTCGTCTTTTTCATGAACTTAGGTGTAGGTTGACAGGCGCAACTTTCTTACAAAACTTGGCTTTTAGTGCAAAACACTACCATGCAATATTATAATTTTGTAAAAAATTATGCTACCATCTTGAAAGAGATAAAGGAAAAATATACTGCTTTATTTTAATATTCTTGTAATTTTCATACGCCGCCGCCGCTGGTTTAGCCATATTTACCGGTAGAAAAATAGATACCTAGATAAGTATATGCTGGTCTGATCAATCACGCAAGGCCCTGAAGAATTAGAAAGGGTAGAGTCAGTCTTAGCAGCGTTAACGTTATTCTGTTACGTTCGGTATTGATTTACGTTAAAGTTGAAGTAGTATTATATTGGTACCAATATTATTCACATCGTCGAGCCATCGTTGTTACAATGCATATGGAATTAATTAATCATTGTTCAGATAATACATATTCTTTTGTTTGCGATACCCAATCGTTACTTTTATGATCATTTAAGAATGATTTTCTGACCATTTTGCTGTAGTTTGTTAATCAAACCAGTGTATATCTCAGAATTGACTGAGGTAGACCAGACTAAGTAATTTAACAAACTCTACAAAATCTGCGTTCTTTCTCATATAAGACTTTGCAAGTCGAGGCGACGAAGGGCCTTCAACAACGACAATCAAGGCTTATAAGAGCTTCAGAGTTTTTTGTACTTATAGATTTATCTGGACTCTGGAACGCTTATGACCAGGATCCAAGTATTATGGTTCCATTTGATCTGCATATTACCGATATTGATTTAAAGAAGACTATAGGATCAGAAATCAGAAACCATTTTACTGATAACGAAGGATTTAATGAAGATGACGCCAAGGGGATAATGGTGAGTTTTAGCTATACCATCAAAAAATATTACGTGCCAAAGTAACTACAATTAAAAGCTATTAAACTCTACTTACTTTGATCGAATATTTCTTGAATTTAATGTTAGTAAAAAAACTAGATGCCTATGTAGTTGAAATGTATCACTTTTTAGTACCACAGCGTGCATGATTTTGATAAGGCACAAATCAAACAAGCCGAGCTGATGTCTGACCACAGCACGGTCTATTTTTACCAATTTTCATACAGTGGACCCATGGGAGATTATTCATACAGACGAGTACCTGGTAAGTGACTGTCGAAATTTTATTATGCACTCAAATCGTCGAGAAAATACCTATATATACCGGATAATACATTAAAATAAAACAAAGTTGGTGTAAGTAGTCGTAGTACCGAAACGCATGAGGAAATAGCGCAAGTATTTTTTTCCAACAACTGTATCCAAAGGAATACAACTATCAGGTTTTCAGGTGAAGTTTCTCAACGAGTTCTAATAGTTGCTTGATACTTGTAGGTGAACACCTCCGGTTTCTTACCCAAATTGTAATTGACAAATGGGTACTTTTTCACTCGTTGCACCAGAAGCCTATGTACATATATTCAAGATTTTGATAATTATTAGTATTATAGTTAGTGATGCCTACGATATTCTCGTTTGCGAGAATCTCATCTCGTCTCGTCTCGCTTTCGTGACAAGACTCGAGACGACACTTTAAATTTTTCTTGCGAGATAAGACGAGACTCTCAAAAAGTCTCGTCTCAAATCTCGCACGAAAGTCTCGCAAAAGTCTCGAAGTATCGCAGATAAAAATGTCAAATATATAATTAATTATTCTAATTATCGCGAATGTTATTGAAACAGATTTTTTAAATGAAGATCTTACTATGACATCTGGATTTTGTACCTTCTCTAGGAAAACATACAGGGAAAGATATCGCAGGAACTTTCTACCAATGTCTCAAAGAAAAACAATTAACTAATAAAATTCAAGGCATAACAGTTGACAATACTTCGGCAAGCACAACTTTTATCGAAGAGCTTCAGACCCTTATACCACAATTCAATATAGAAGACTGTCACTTTAGGTTTTTTGGGTATATATTAAACCTAGCTGTGCAAGATTTGTTCAAAACTTTAAAATTAGAGAGTACGACTACAGCGACCATTATCGAAGAACAAATTAGTGATGAGTCTGATGATAGCAGTGACGAAAATGACAAAGAAAATCAAATTGAAGAGAGTGATGACAACTCTAACGCAATTTGCAAAATAAGGTCTGTTTTTTCAAAAATCAAACGTTCAGAGCAGCTTTTAATAAGATTTAGAGGTGCCAGTGAAGCAACTGGGGATACAAGTAATCTTACCCCTGTGTTAGCTGTATGCACACGGTGGAATTTCAGTGATGCCATGCTAGCAGTTCCACTGAAATGTAAAAACGGCCTCAATTTCTTATGTCAAAATGCAGATCTACAAAAATTCGCAGTAACAGAAAATGAATGGGCAACACTTGAAGAAGTCCATAAATTATTGATAAACTTTAAAATTTTAACAAAAAAACTACAAGGGGAAAAATATGCTACGTTGCCAATGGTTATTGTATCAATCAATCTGTTAATTGACAAACTTAAAAGTAAAATTCTTGAATTGGACCTTAAAGCCGACCGAAACAAGGTGGATGAAGAGCTTATTTTGGGTTTTCAGGCAGCCCGTGATAAAATTCTAAAACACTACCAAAAAACTAATTGGATAATATACCGTAGTCTTAATTTTGGATCCCCGGCATAAGCTAGAAACTTTTGACGCTACCACGTGGGGTAAAGAATTGTAGCAAATCAGCTTAGAAAAATTTGAAAATATTTTCAAAATTTATTCCTCAAAATTTGAAGGTGAAAAAAAAAACAGAGACGCTGAAAAGTTCAGAACCTGGTCATAACAAAGACTCTCTAAACTCAGATTTGGAAATTGATTTTGATGCTCTGTATCTGGTGGCGTCATCATCATCGCCTAGCGAATGAGGGATGGAGGAGTTTCAATACTATATTTCCTTGCCACGATGTGACAAGACAACAAATATACTATAATGGTGAAAGGACCATAATTCTCAGTTTCTGGTCTTGAGTGCAATGGCGAGGGATTTTCTCAGCATCCAAGCCAGATCTGTACCGGCAGAAAAGCTATTTTCCCGGGCTTCTTTATTCATATGAAAACATCGGAACCAGCTGAATAATACATAAGCTAGATGCTTTTTATGTTTAAATGACTGGGTTAAAAATAAAAATATTGTTCAATAAGTTGACCAAGTTACATGATTATATACTTTTCCTTAAACCCCCCAAACACCTCAGTTATGTATGTCGGGGAAAAATCTATCCCATTTTTATTCTTACTTACCATACACCAATGATAAGTAAAATTGTATATGATGCTAATTTATTAATTTTCTCATTCCTTCATACAATAATTATTATCAACGAAGTTTCAGAAAAAAATCGCATTTTTAATATCTGAGATATTATGGACGATTCATGAAAAGTGACACACACTACATAATATATTTTCGTTTTTTTCTCTATATTTTGTTTTTGTTCATTGACATGAGATTTAGAACTGATTTTATTATTTATTATTTATATTTCATGTATTTATGATCGATTTTCGTTTTTTTCCCCATTTTTGTTGTCTTGTTAAATTATTATGTTTTTGTTCATTGAAATAAAAATTTGAACTGATTTTATTTGTGTATTTCATTTACACAGGAAACATGAACATTTTGCGAGACTTTTGCGAGATCTTTGCGAGACTCTCCCGCGAGACATGAGGCGAGGTGAGACTTTTATTCCGAGATGAGAGACCAGACTTTCCACTTTTCTTGCGAGACAAGACGAGATTTTACGAGATTTTCGTCTTGTCTCGTAGGCATCACTAATTATAGTTTCGTATCTAATTAAAACCCTCAACAGTTTGATATTTCCGCATAGCGCTACCAATGTTAATGCCATTATATTAGCGAATTTATTTAAAAAGCCAAGGAATTTACATAAAAATTTGAACCTGTTCTTATTTGATGGGTGAAAAACCTTGCCTTCTAAATGTGGTTCCCAATTAGTAGCAACAAAAATTAATTGATATGCTATCCAAAGTGACCGCTAATATTATCAAGAGTATCAATCATTCTCACATGATAATGTCCTCTTATCCATTACGCCTCCCGCTATGACATATCAGTCTATCATGCCCAGGTCGACCACATAGCATGCACTTCTCCCCCTTGGGCTCGAGACAGTTCCTGCTTATGTGAGTACCTATCTTCTGTAAGTGTTAGCATCTAGCTGTAAAGGGCGCCGTCACCTGTGCCAGGTCCTATTGTCCGGATATCATGAGCCCCACGTTGCTATATCTGCCGCATGGTACAATGCCACTTTAGCTCCTGTTTGCTGGTACCTGTCAAAAGATGTTAAGAAGCACACACCATTTTTTAAACAGTTTTTTAGGCATATTGCTATACCGATTTTACATGTCTGGAAGTTTTCGTCTTCTAGAGGTGAAATTGTACGTCTAGTTTGATGTTTAATTCAATTATGATTGTGTGACTTCTGTTTGTCAGTTTTGGTTTTGTAGAAAGATTAGGAGTTCTCCAATCTGTGGAAGACCCGCTTGTACAATAACCGGACGAGTAGCACTGAGGATGGCCTTTTAGGCAGAAAGCGCTCTGCTACGATCATGACCCAAAAAAAAATATGCACCAAATATAGAGTCATTCCTTTGTTTTATCAGAAACATGCACACATCCACTCTCCTTAGCTTACACCGATTTTAGCTGAGCATAGTCAGCCAATTATTTAATGATAAGTTCTAACAGCAATATCTTCAAAACTTTTCGACAATAACTTTGAGATACCGGCAAATTATATTATTCTATAGTAGGTTTTAATATTCGTACATATTTACTAACGTAAAGTTTTCATATAGGAACTGGTAAGGTAACTCACGCTGAAGAAGTAAACTATTTCTTTAGTAAATGGTACAGTGATGAAATCCCAGATAATACCGATTTGTCATATTTTCCTGAATCCGATCAAAAGGTCCATTATAGGATAATGTCCTTGTGGACCAACCTTGCGAAGTATCTGTGAGTATATTTTTCTAAAAGCTATGCAAATTAAGTAAGAATTATTTGGTATTTAGATGTATAATGACTTTGAATGCCCCAATATTTATAAGTTATCCATTCAGCTGTGAAATGGTTGGCTCTCTTATTCACTAAAATCATGTTATTGGGTGGTATTTTTTAGAAATCCCACCCCTCCTGGAGTTGATGAGGACATCTTGCAAAATGTAACTTGGGAGCCAGTCCTTCCAAATGATTTCAAATACTTGGACATCGGAGAAAACTTAGTAATGACTGCAGGTTATCCTAAGCAAGAGAAATATTTGTATTGGAATAGTTTATATGAAAACTATGCGGTTCCACCATTAGACACATTTTAATCAAGTCACTTTATTATTATGTCGTATAATAAACTTTTGTAAAACATAGATGGACGTTTCTAATTAAATACAACCAGAGGGAGTACTTGGAACACCCATTTTCCTTTGGTTATAAGGTTATTTATATTGATCCTTGAACTATAGTACCCACCTAGAATCCAGAGTTGTTTAATTAAGTAAATGTATTACGGCAAATGTCTTTAGACTATATTGCAGGGTGCATGTGAATTATTTTTTATATATTAATTTAATCAGTTTAGTGGCTTAGTGCCAATCATAAATAAATCCACCATAATGTAAAATTTTAGGGGAAGAGAAGGCTGCCCATGTGTCATTGGCCATTGATCCATTGTTGACTTAGCATAATTGGGAAAAGAACTGATTTTGTTCATGTTTTTTACCAAGTGTTTAACAAAAAGGATGACGAAAACGAAAAAGTCATAAGTCATGAGAGGTGGATATATAAACTCATCTTAAGAAAAACATTGAAGGTTGTTTCCTTAATATTCAGATTGCCTTAAGAATGTGTTTGATCATAAACAGCAGTAGAGAAAGGTCATTTTCAAAACCGAATTGAAGGCTTCAAACTTCCATGTTGGAAGACAGGCTCAACGATTTAGCTTTACTGAGCATTGACGGTGATATTTTAAGACGAAAATGTTATGAGGATATTATAAGTATCTTCATTAGTGCAGGCGTAAACTAATAAGCCATTAAAATTATGTGGCACTATCGTTTTAGTTATGGTTTGGAAAGATTCTGTATTTGAAACCATTAAGGTATATTACCTTAATGATGTTCAGTTCTTTTTATTTATATCATCTCATGAATTCATCAAATTGTAATTCTGTATAGGTACATCATACTTAAATTTCCTATAATTTAATAATAAACTTTATGTGCGATCGAGGGTTAAAGTGCACTTTAACGCTCGTGGGCTACTTAAAAGCCTGCGGACGAAAATAATGCAATTTTTTTAGACCGAAGTATGTTTTTGTATTAGAATAATAGAATTAATAGCAAAAAGCAGATTTTAGTCTTTTCAATTTTTATTATAAAAAATGACATATATAAGTGAGGTGAACATTACTCAAATTAAAATTAAAGATACAGTTGGAGCAATTAACATTACTGATATGATGCGTTTTTTCTGGTAACATTAAGCGATTTTCACTCCGCTGTAACTGAGTTTTAAATTGTGATATCATGATATGAAGATTTGGAAGCCTCGTTACTTGCACCCGATAATGTTTTTGCTAACTTTGCTCGTTGACTTCCATCCAGCATGAAGTTTTATATTTGCGATCCGTTTTTCCTCTTCGGCAAGAAGGGTGGCAGATGTTCGACGAAAGCAGTGACCTGTAAACTGTCCATCATCAGGTAAGTTCAAAAATTTGGCAATTTTTGGAGACATTTATCCAAATGTGTGTTTACCTACAACTTACGTAGAGCACTTATCATTCTTCTAAATCACAATAAATCGTTTATGTTCAGTGTGGCTTGGTCTTAGAGTCCAATATTTTCTATAAAGTCTAATAAAATTGGGCAAAGATTCTTTTCCATTTACTACCATGAACATACGATCTACCTTGGTTTTGGATGCTTTGATGAATATAAAAAGAGGATCTTGCAGGATCTGAATATCATGGACCTCAAGTTGACGAAGTTCCTCACGTCTGGTGGCACCCCATATTTCATCAGGAGCATTCATTAGAAATGTTTAATACTATAACTCAAAATGTTAAACTGGTTTATATTCGTCGCTCTTTAAAAAAGCTATAGGTTTGCCGTACTTACTAATATCGATGTTGTTATTTAAATTAATCGTGGTCTTCAGCGTACTATAGTAACTCCAAAGGAAAGACGACTTGTTTCGTTTTACTTTTTTTTTTAATACGCTAGTAGAATATCTTCTTTTATGGCTTCACTTACAGCGATACTCTTCCTAAAGCACCACAGAAGATAGCCTATATAGGTATTTTCATACAGTTTTCTGGATTTGGCGGGCAAAAGGTCAGTCTTCGCCGGCTTCAATGGCTTCCAATATTTCTCTGGAGAGATCCATTTCATCGATTTCCATTGCAAAACTCTCTTGAATACACCCCGGTCATTAAACAGCGTTTAGTGCCCTCAGCGTATAAAAACAATCTGTTAGGCCAGGGTATTTTTATTTCGACACCACGGAGGCACTAAACAGTTCCCTTATGACCTAGATATAGTGTTGTATAAAACCCGTTATTTTTCAGATTTAAAAAAAAACGGTTTTTTGCGTTCTTAAAAATGTCCTAATTTCACATATTCGCTCTGAAGTAATAACTAAATCGATATTCTATCAATATTGCAAAAATATCGATATTATAATAGATGCTTAGTCGATAACATGTCTACATTCCTATAACTCCCCGTTCGGGATTCCCCTTTTATTTTTCATTGTTGTCATTGGCCAAAAGCCCATTCTCAAAGGCCGAGGAAGAGACAATTTAAAAAAAATCCTAAGACCTAGTGGCATTTGCTTTGTATGATATCCATCGAGTAGCAAATTTGCTGGATCCCGGTTCATAGGATGTGACCTTACAGCTTACAGAAGATCAAAAGGTAATAATGATAGATTGATGGCTGATAGCTGTTTTCTTATAATCAACTTAGTAATTATTATTTAACATATTGAAATTTTTTATTTAACCCTTGCAGACTGATGCTACGGAGAAGTGTACAACGCAGCCACCAAAATGCAAAATATTGCTGAACATAATGTTCTGGCAGAACTCGCACAGTACAGATCCAAAGAGGGGTTTTTCCAGAAAAAGCTTCTCTGGGGCTGCCTTGATACTGTTAAGTCGAACTGCATGGTGGAGTGGCTTCTGCGGTGGGACAGCACCGGCAAAAGTTGCAGTCAGATTTCTGTAGCTACCATCCTCTTCGGCCTCATGTGAACGATCATTCAGCACTTACACGAATGGATATACAAAAAAGAGGAACAGGCTCATTGGTGAGCAAAATTGGTTTACATCAATCACAACCTCAAATTATTGAGTGATGGGGTCATCGGGTTGGTTAAAAAGTCGCCTTCAACAAGCACCCAGACCCAGGCCGTGCATGTCGTGATGGATACTTCAGAGTCAGACTCTGCAAAAGAAGAATTATTGCTCTCTGAACCTGACCTCTTGCAAACTAGTGAATCAGATCATTCATATTCGGTCGACTCCGATAATTTGGATCAGAATCAGATCAGATCTAGGACTTTTAGACAATCCATGATTATTAACCTGGCGACGCGACGGCATTGTGTATATTATTTTATTTTGTTTTGTGTTTAGTGTAGTAATATACAAAATACTTTACTTTACCGAAATTTTTCTTATAGGTATATAAAACACATAAATAAATAAAGAGTTATACTTTCCCACCATACTGGCGCAGGGTTACATTGACATACTCCATACTCATATAAATCGTATAATTACTAATTTTAAATAAAACATATTATTTTGTCTGTGTAAAGTGAACGCAATTAAAACAAAAAATGTGAAAAAAAAACCTGAAAAAACCTTTGAAAAAAAAAACGATGAAAAAAGAACACCTGAAAAAATACAATAAAAAACGATGGTTTTTTTCATATCACGTTTTTACCAAGATATCTCTTCTTAGTCATAACATCTTGACAGATGTGTTGTGACCATTATTAATGAGGTTCAATTTTTTTTTCATAGCTCTCCTGACTACATCACGCCATCTGTCACGATATGAGGACATGTGAACTGCTTGTGGGAAAGTAACATCTAATAGGTTTTTAGTCACATCCACCCAAGTTTGGTGATCGCCCACGTCGCATCTACACCCTTCAGGTTTTCCCTGTACTATAAGTCTTTCCATAAACTCACTCCAATTGATGTGTCCGAAGAAGGTAAGAATTCAGGAGTTATGTTCATACAAGACAAGCGTTTTGACGGGCGTATTTCCTGTAGAATTGAGACATTTGTTCTATGTGCGGTCCAGGATATCCTCAACATGCGTCTCCACGCCGACATCTCAAAAGCATCAATCCGGCGACGATCCACTTCCTTATGGTCCATGTTTCGGAGGCATATAAGATAATTGAAAAGACCAGAGTGCTGACTAGATTAGTTTTTGTTTGTTTTGTGATGTCATTGTCCCGCCATATTTTGTTTAATTGCGTCATTGCTGCTCTAGCGAGTTGAATACGACGTTTTATCTCGCCATCGCAACCACCGGTATTTTCGAATAAGGCCATACAAATCTGTTGACAACTTCACACCGGCCAATGGTCTGACATTCGGGATAGTTGTTGTGTTCCCTATCAATGATCATGATTTTGGTTTTAGTATAGTTTATATTTAGGCCATACAGAGCACTAACATCTTCAAGTCTCTTCAGGAGACTAAGCACTTCCGCCTGGGAAGCAGTAATCAAGGTCGTATCATCAGCAAATCTCAAGTTGGATACTTTTCAATCACCAATATTTACACCACCATGCCAGTCCTCCAGTACCTGTCTCATACCCTTTATTTATCAAATAATAACAAGTTGTTGGCATATATAAACAGATAAATAATTAAGAACTAGATAGCACGGCAGCTAATTATTGGCATTTTTGAAGCAGTTGGATTTGACAGTATTCTGCCAATTATTAAATAATATTGTCACAAATAATCTATTATTAATAACATGAAAGCATCATTCATAAATATTTTTATAGAAATAGTTGAATTGAGTTAAATCGGCTTTCATCCGCGTCAAATTGGAACTATTTTGTGTTTTTAATATAAAACTACAAATTTTAAACATCAACAAAATATAGAAAAGTAGTATTTTTGTGAAAAAACAAATAAAACTGTGAAAATTAGTTTGTGAGGTTGGCATGTCACAGGATTGCTATAACTGCTCAAAAATATGTGTGTTGAGGGAGGAAAAGGAAAGCTGTTTGGCTTTCCATGTGATTTTTGCAAGAGGACCATATGCAGCGAATGTACTGGTGCAATGGCCGGAGAAATAAGAGTTATTCCTAGCCCTTCTAGAGCTACACTTTATCTCTGCTCTGGCTGTAAAGAAACCATAGATAAGCTCCCAGAAATCCAAGAAATAGTGCAAAAGTCACAAGTGGAACTAAAAAAAACCAAACAGCAGGGGGAGGAAACAGCTAAAAATCTGACAAAATTAAAAAATGAGGGAGACTTTAAAAAAATCGATGGAAAGGAGGAAAAATTAAAATGAGGCTTTAAAGGAAGATATAGCAGATATAAGAAAAGAAATGAGTCAGGTTGAGAAAAAAATTCCTGCGGTGAGCTATGCTGATGCCTTAAAAAATCTAGAAAAAAAATGGAAAACATCAAAATGCCAGTAGAAAGTGGGATTGAGATGGGAGTAGAGACAACTTTATTTGAAATGAGGGAAAGAGAACGCCGAGCCAACAATATAATCTTTTTTGGTGCGGATGAGGCCAATGCAGAGGAGAAAAAGAGGGTGGATAAAGAAACTATAAGTAGAATGTATGTGGGACTTAATTTAAAAATACCGTAGACTGCCAAGGTGTATAGACTTGGAAAGGAGGCACCAAATAAAAAAATGCCAATAAAAGTAGTATTACCATCAAGACAGGAAGCATTGAAAGCTCTTAAAATTAGAAAAACATTGGAGGAAAAATTTCCTGGAGTTTACATTAAAGGTGATCAAACCGAAAACCAACGGAAATACCTAAAGCAGACTTTGGCAGAGCTGGAAAGGAAAAAGAGTGAAGGACAATCAAACCTGATAATAAAATACGTCAATGGCATTCCCAAATTACTAGAAAAACTTGCAAAAAACTAAGTCTGGTTGAGGTAGTTGAGATCTCATTATGGTATAGCAACATCAGTTCAGTGGTAAACAAAATTGATGATGGGAAGGTAAGGGTAATTGCAAAAAGCCCAACAATTGTCATGCTAACAGAAACATGGCTAAGGGATGGATTAGATGACAGCATCATAAATCTAGCAGGTTACAGCATCTTTAGAAGTGATCGGCCAAACCAAAAAAGAGGAGGGGGCATGTATTTTTGTTAAAGATGAAGTAGACGGGCATGAAGTGAGATGTAGTCTCTCTCAGAAATACTTAACAGATGTGCAAATAGATGCAGTTTGGTTGGATAAATAGCCAAAATCAAAGCCCTTGTAGCGTGCATCTATAGGCCAGGAACTACCACAGATGAGCAAGCCAATACCCAAATGGTCTCCACGATCAGAACAGCATTTACCACAAAAAACCCAACATTTCTAATCGGAGATTTCAACTAACCCAACATAAATTGGGACAACCTCACAGTTTCCCCACTAGATAAGAAAACTCAAGACTTCATGGATATGTACCAAGAATCAGGTGCAACTCAAATAATAAATTTTCCAACTCGTTTCCGGAACAATCAGAGTTCTCTGCTAGATTTGTTTCTTTGCAGTGACACAAAGAGCGTCTATGAACTAAGATCAGAAGCTCATATCGGCCGCAGCGATCATGTTATTATTACTGCCAAAACACAGCTTAAACTTCCACCAAGGCCAACTCATAAAGTCCAGAGAAGGAACTTCTACACTGCAGACTACAACAAAATGAATGACTTTATCAGACAACAACCTGAAAGCTTAAATATGTCTAAATATGAGAGCTTTGAGAGGACTTTGAAGAGTGCTGTACATGAACATCTACCATTGAGGTCAGTACGAGTAAACCAACAGAAGCCATGGATAAACCAGAAAATATTCAGAGAAATCAACAAAAAAAGAAAGTTGTGGGATAAATACAGAGGCAACAGAACAGCAGAAAATTACAGTATCTACACAATACAGAACAATGCTTTAAAACAGAAACTAGATGAGGCAAGAAAAAGATATGAGCATGGGTTAGTCAATGCTGACTCGCCCAAAAGAGTATTTAAATATATAAGCAGAAATCTGAATTCAAAAGTGACCACAATTACTCTGAAGGACCCCATAACAAATGAGCTTTTAGACAGCAAAACCATGGCTGAAAAGTTTGCTGAACAGTTTGATCAGGCCTTCTCTCAGAAAAACTTTACTCTCCCTGTTTTGCCAGATCATACAAGGGTTGAAGGCTCCTTTGAGTCAATAATCTTCAATGAGGAAAAAGTCAAACAAGCCCGTAAGTGTACGAAAAAAGACTCCAGTCCAGGCCCGGATGAGATACCTACAATTATTGTATTGCAGAATTGTAGTGAGTCAATTAGTTTGCGACTATCTGAAGCTATGCAGGAGTATCTAACCCTTGGAAAAATTCCTCAGCAGTGGAAAAAATCGATAGTCACTCCACTATTCAAAAAGGGTGACCATCACAAGCAACAAAACTATAGGCCTATTAGTTTGACATGCAATCCACTAAAATGCATGGAAAAGATTATTGTGGCAGAACTGACATAATTTTTGTTCGAAGAAAATCTCATACCACCCTCACAACATGGATTTCTCTCCAAGCGTGCGTTCTACAACAACAAATTTGTTAGAATGTCTTCAGGACTGGACAGACAACTATGACAAATTCCAGCCCACAGAAATAATATATCTAGATTATAAGGAGGAATTTGACAAAGTCCCGCATAATCTCCTTCTCGGTAAGTTGGAGCATTTTGGAGTGAGGGGCCAACTCTTAACACTGATAGAAGACCTGCTGTATGAGAGATTTTATCAAGCGAGAGTAAATGGTGTGTTGTCAAGTGATCACCTTGTGAGTAGTGGAGTTGTGCAAGGTTCAGTCATGGGCCCAATGCTCCTTCCATCATATTTGTTTGATCTTACGAATCTTATTGAAACTAATATGAAGAACTATGCAGATGATGGGAAACTCTATACAAATCCGTTAGAGCATGTAGGGCAGCTAAGGGCTGACCTGAGGACTGTTGAGAAATGGTATTCAGACTGGGGAATAAAGTTGAATGAATCCAAATGTACAGTCTTGAGAATTGGTCCAAACAATCCCAATGAAGAATATAAAGTGAACAATCAGATATTGACAACCGTAACAGAACTAAACGATTTGGGAGTCATGATAACCTCAGACTTAAAGTGGGAAAACCACATTCTGAAGATTGCCAAAAAGCCAATTCATTTGTATACCTCATTATTAAACAAGCATTTAAAGACCACTCAATAGAAATGATAGGCAAACTATACAAAAGTTATATTCGACCAAAGCTTGAGTACGCTTTTCAGTTTGGAATCTATATTATTTCAAAGGCATAGAGGTTTTAGAAAAAATACAAAGAAGAGTTACAAAAATACCACCAGAGTTACGAGACCTTCCATACACAGAAAGATTGACAAGACTAAAACTAACAACTTTGAGGGAGAGAAGACATAGAGGAGACTTGATTGAAACATACAAAATCACTAGTGACTTCTATAATTGCAACATCAGATAGATCTTCATACAAATCCAAAACAATCTTCGTGGGCACTCCAGGAAACTCGAAAGAGGAAAAGCAGCAGAACTTCCTAAAAAAAACTTTATAAGCAACCAGGTTGTTTATTCATGGAATGCACTGGAAGAACAGACAGTGACAGCCCAAAGTGTCAACGCATTCAAGAATAGACTAGACAGGGAACTTAAGAATAATGCAGTTAGAATGATACACCACAGTGCATAAACGGTTATACCTGCACAAACTCAAAAAAAACATACTTAAATGCAGCAATAGCTTCATCGGTTTTTACCGCCTGCTATTGGACAAATTACAGGATTACAGGATTATAATAAATTCGCTGTAGATATTAAAAAAGAGCGGCGAGAGCACACAGCCCTGTCTCACAGCTTTGCATGTAACACATTCATCAGACAAGCATTTATCAACTCTCATACATGCAGAGTTATTATCATAAAGTCGTCGTATAAGGTACACGAGGTGATCTGGGACACCCATTGACAACAGTATACTCTACAGCTTTTCCCATCTTACATTGTCGAATGCTTTGGTATAATCGACAAAACATAAATATGTAGGTGTGTAATATTCTATCTACTTTTCTATGATTTGCCTAATATTCAAAATTTGTTCCCTAGATCCTCTGCCCTTCATGAATCCAGGAGATATCTGCCATAGAAGATAGTGCTCCAAACGTGCCCGCAGAATATATAAGAAGACCTTGCTTGTATGGGAGATCAAAGCAAGTAGTCTATAATTATCACAATTGTTGGTAGCGCCTTTCTTATGCAGGGGAATAAAGATTGACGTTCTCCAATCCTCCGGCCACAAACCAGTAATCCATACTCTCTGACACAGTTCATGAAGCACTTTTAAGCCGTCCGGTCCCACAAATCCTAGTGTCTCGGCAGTCACAGCATCAATTCCAGGAGCTTTATTGGGTTTCAACCTGTTTACGGCACCCTGTACTTCAGAAAACAGGATATCTGGTTCAAATTTAAAGGGACCATCATCACGTTCCTTTGTATAGTCGTCAGTATAAAGATCCACAAAGTATTTCTTCCAAACCTCAATCACCCGGTTCAAGTCAGTGACCAAGTTTCCTTCGTTGTCCTTAACTGACCAGCTTTTTGGTTTGAATTTCCGAGTTAGAATCCTGACTTTCTGAAGCAAATCTCGGCAAGAGTGACTGTTTGCATTATCCCTACACATTTCCTGAATATAACTGTTTTTGTCACGTCTGCAGTCTTTGTATTTGTCCTGTCAAGTCATTATATTTAGCTGTTTTTAATTATGCAAACACGTCCGAAGCTTTCAGCGATCTTCGTTGTTCTATCACAGAGAGAGTTTCGGGGGTCATCCATGGACAGTGTTATGGTTATTTTGAGATTTAGTGGTAGCCTCTTGTAATGCATCTTTTTAAGGATTGCCATATAATGTTTGGATGTATGTTAGTTTTACTTGTTAATGCTGTATCGCTTACTATATTTTGTTTAACCTGGGCCTGGTAGGACGCTGCGTCGGTGATCTTGGATGTGATAGTGGTTCTTTGACAGTTTTTGAAGGTTTGTTGAAAAGTGCATGTAAGTAGTTGGTGATCTGAGAGCCGCAGTCTGATCCTGGCAAGGTTTTACACAGCTTTATTGAAGTTCTCCATCGATTTTTTATTAGGATATAATCAATCTGGTTGCGGTATCTTCCATTTGGTGACACCCAAGTGTAGAGATGGCGAGGGTGTTGCGAAAGCATGATGTTGCTTATTGTAAATCCATTCTTCAGACAGACCTACCGCTTGTCTGATATGGTCGTCTAGTTCTGTGTTACCGATTTTGGCGTTAAAATCACCCATCATAATGATAACCTCCTTATTCGAAATGGTTCGTATAACACTTTCCAGATTTTCATAAAATGTTTCTATTTCCTCATCTAGTGCGGCAGTTGTTGGGGCATAGATCTGTATTAGGTTGACTATTGTAGGCCTTCCATTTAATCGAAGTATTATTATTCGATCACTTATCGCGCTGTATCCCAGAATACTACCTGATAGTTCCTTGGCCACCCAGAATCCAACACCATTTATACTCTGGTTCTGGTTGCCAGAAAAACACACAAAGTTGTTCTCGGAAGATGTAAAATGTCCATTCCCTCTATAGTGCATTTCAGAAAGTCCCGCACAAGTCATTTTAGCAGCATTTAAAGATCTCTCAAGTATATCCAGTTTGCCAGGCTTCAAGAGACCTCTCACATTCCAAGTGGCAAGGCGATTTTTGTGTCGGTTTTTAAGTTCCACACTAGTATCCAATTTCGCCCAGTGATGCCTGGTGGGACAACACCCTAGGCCCGGTCGCAAATTTCACACTGTTTTCCCCGGAAGAAGAACAGCACCGGTTATGTTGTTCATCCATAGGGTTATCATGGGAATAGTTGAGCATAGTAGTTTCCCGATGCTTTCTGTGCTTTTAGTTCGGCCGCCCACTCTGGGTCAGACGACGTTTGTAGCCGCCCACTCTGGAACAGACGCTACAGTTTCACCATATCTGGTTATCCTCACTTGGTTTGGCCTGCAGAACGATGCAATTGACCGGGGAATTGCGCGAGGAGCCACAAGTGAGAACTGGGAGTCCTGTGACGACCAGTCACCGCCAACCAGTCCACGTCATATGACGCCGACCGCGTCCATTCTTGGTGAAAGGTACTACCTCTACAGCACAGCCCCATATACCTAGATATATAAATAACTATTAAATGTTTATTGGGCTATTGCTGAAAATGGTTTTTTTTGTAGGATAATGTAAAACATAAATTTTCCACGGTAAGACCCGCGCCACAGGTACGGCCTAGGGACCCACGCAGATCCCAAATAACGCGTTACTCAGAAGACAGTAAGTTCCTCTGCAGGTATGAGCAGGTGCTTAATCCTGTTGAAAATATGAATCGTTCCTGCTTTTATGGATGGACCTAATCATTGGCTTCCAATTTCGCCTGATCTAACACCATTTAAGTCTTTCTTGTGAGGTTGATTAATTCATAGTCATATTATACTAAATAGTATTTTGCGCTTCAAACAATCAACAATTCAAACATCAAGGACTAGCAAAATAAAACAGAAAAGAATAATTTGAATTAAAAATAATTTCTCAAACGGTAAAATGATGGCATTTACATAGGTACGTTACAAGGATAAGCAGTTGAAATTAAGTACTAGACAAAAAGGCATCTATAAGAACCAAGAAGAGATGCAAAGAAATAAGTAAGAGAAATTATTTTTTATTACTTAATTAAAAAGCTCTTTAAGATTATATTGTGAACTACTTAAAAGCATTAATTAAATATTACCCTGTCGTAAGTTTGTACTTGAACTTGACAAATGTTATATAAACATTCACTGTTAATTATAAACAACTTGAGCGGTCGACGGGAGCGATTTTAATCCTTAATGATGCAGCCATCAGCATTTTGTAACATATAAATACGCAGGCAAACGCCAAGTTCATCAGGTTTTTGGGTCTCTCAAACCGCTCTGTCTAGTTGCGGTACAGCACACAGGTGCGTACACTTCTAGCTGTTCTATCCCACAACCCCCATATCTGAGAACACCTATGCACAGGCATAGGGCGATCAGGTCCTTACCTAACCTGGGTGGACGTATGCACAGGTATACGGCATCTAGGGGCTACCAAAAGTAGAGAGTCGAATTTACGAGTGAAGTATCAGAATTTCCAATAAAGGGATAGTTTTTGGGGAGTTTTAAAAAGTAGTGAAAGTACCTTAGCAATTTGTGATAATCTTAAACCCTAAAGACTTACCTTATAAGTATCAGAACGAATACATAAATAAAAGACAACTCAGCTCACATAAACTTTATTAATAAAAGTGACGTTAAAGTAAACCTTAAGTAAGAAAAATTTAAGATATGGAAAGTAAATATAAGAAACATAGAATAAAATAAGCATATGGGAAAATGTATATGTAAGCGGTACCAAGAAGTGTATAGGAAAGCAGTAAGAAATTGTAAATAATGTATATATAACCTTACCTTAAGAACATGCTGCATGGATCCCATTCCAGGACCAGTCAGGAGCCATTGGAAAGCACCAGTCGAGTCCATAGAGGACTCAGCCAATCGAAGAACCACTAGAAGTTGCTCCGTTCTTCGACTAGGGATTCCTAGAAGATTAAAAAAAAGTATCATGATTTCTTATGATATATGGATGAAATACCTGCAGCAGTAGACAACGAATTAGATAATTTAAAAAATAATTGAATAATATTAAACCTTAGAATCTATTCCAGATCAAATCTTGCCAGTCAAATAATTGTCTAAGATTGTCAAAAAGCTCGTGCCTATGTCGTATTTCAGGTCAATGTGTGCAGACTACAGTAGCACAAGTCGACCGAAAAGAGGCACATTTGTCAATTATCACCACATACTCAATATTCAAGATACTTATATTTGTTTGTATTGTTCAGCTCATCCAATTCCAACATACGAAGAAGCAAATCAAGTCGACGCCATTTTGCCACGCCTTTCAAGGAACAAAGAACCCACTACGACTACGACTTGTTTCTGCTACGGAACCGAAAAGGACAACTACGAGCACCATCTACCGGGCTTTGCGTAAACAAGCAGTCCTCAACACAAAAGCAAACTACTTAAAGGGAACGTCCGACAGCGAAGGAATAACGTATTAATCTCTATTAATTTATATAGCATTATTAATATTAACTCATCGAAGTGTCACAAGATCGCATTGCAAGGCAATAACTTGAGAAAATAATAAGATTCATAAAGACATATGATATGTTGCAAAAATACTTTATTGTTTTAAACAAAGCTAGCATGTTGAATTAAGTGAGCAAGTAAAATAAATTGAGTGATTTGATATACAATGTCAGCAAGTTTTGGATAGGTCAAGAAATATAACTGAGTCAATAAACTGTTATAATACTGTTAGCAAATATTTTATACATAGACGGGAAAGTCTATATACTATATAGTTTGATAAATTTGTAGATAATGAATATAAAAATAAGAAATAAATAACAATGGTTAAATAGAATGTAGACAGGACCGGCTTTTGGGATTTTATTCTAACAAGAAATAAGTTTAACATAACGTAATATTGTTAATATAGAAGAGGTAGGTAGTTTATTTTAAGACAGAGCCGCAATAAGTTGATTTTTAATGCCAAGGGTAAAAATTCATTATATTTATAAATATACCTCATTAACAGTCCTTTTCCAAAAAACTAACCGATATAAAGACAATGAATTAATGTCACCTCTGTTGGGATGGACGCATCTTAACAGAGGAGATATCATATAAGAGGCAATTTATTGTCCATAGACATAAAACTCTAGTTTTGAAAATAAAGGGCATTATAAGCCTGTATAAGGAAGGAAAGTGAGGCCTTCAAAACGGATAGGTTTGCATTAAGTATAAGGTATAATAGGCCAGTAAGCTTAAATATATCAAATCGGGAGAATTTTTTTTATCATATATAATTAGTAATAAATTAAAGACAGAACCGTATTTGAATAATACGTTTGTCACGTAGTTGCTTTATTAACACAATGCGAATACGAAGACGTAAAACGTTGTTTGCCATAGAAGCAAATAAATTTTGAAATAATACATTTCTAGTGAAAAGCCGGGTTTAACAAATTATGATTTTGTTAATAAGACAACTAAAAACGTCACCAATAAGAAAACATATGTTAAAATTATAACATTGTTAATATAACTTGTAAAACTATTGTTCTTTTGTTACATGTACCTATAACTAGCACAAAGAGCCAGTCAAATCACACAAGAACTTACGACTGCATAGGAGACTACAAAATGAAATGCAAATGGATGGACCTAAGCCAGAACAAGTCCACTGAGGAAATATATATTAAATTATAATACAATTAGGTGCAATCCAATATGTCGTATGCCTTCTCGAAATGAGGTCTATTTTATCTCTTTTAAAGCAAATAAGTCAGGTTAAAACGTTGGGGACCAACGTTATCAGGGAGGGGAATGTGTGAACTACTTAAAAGCATTAATTAAATATCACCCTGTCGTAAGTTTAAACTTGAACTTGACAAATGTTATATAAACATTCACTGTTAATTATAAACAACTTGAGCGGTCGACGGGAGCGATTTTAATCCTTAATGATGCAGCCATCAGCATTTTGTAACATATAAATACGCAGGCAAACGCCAAGTTCATCAGGCTTTCGGGTCTCTCAAACCGCTCAGTCTAGTTGCGGTACAGCACACAGGTGCGTATACTTCCAGCTGTTCTATCCCACAACCCCCATATCTGAGAACACCCATGCACATGCATAGGACGATCAGGTCCTTACCTAACCTGGGTGGACGTATGCACAGGTATACGGCATCTAGGGGCTACTAAAAGTAGAGAGTCGAATTTACGAGTGAAGTATCAGAATTTCGAATAAAGGGATAGTTTTTGGGGAGTTTTAAAAAGTAGTGAAAGTACCTTAGCAATTTGTGATAAACTTAAACCAGAAAGACTTACCTTATAAGTATCAGAACGAATACATAAATAAAAGACAACTCCGCTCACATAAACTTTATTAATAAAAGTGACGTCGCTTGCTAGAAAAACTTTAAAATAAGCCTGCCTTTCGATCTAATATTAATTGAGCGTCGTGACACTCATAATTCATCTACGTCACATATAAAATGGTGACGACGCCGCAAGCAATTTAGTATTAATTGGGCCTAGTACCGCCATCTTAATGAATCTACGTCACAAAAACATTAATAAATTAAACTAAACAATAAAATCAAGTAAATCATTAAGTATTTAAACATTTAAT
This sequence comes from Pissodes strobi, assembly GCA_016904865.1. Classification (NCBI taxonomy): domain Eukaryota; kingdom Metazoa; phylum Arthropoda; class Insecta; order Coleoptera; family Curculionidae; genus Pissodes; species Pissodes strobi. The sequence continues at coordinate 382,908 of MU182286.1, read as the reverse complement.
AAATGCAGGCCAGGCTAGTTTAGCTATTGCATAAGATATATGCATATAATAATCACACATTAATTTCGAATCACGCGCTGAAGAAGTACGGCCAAGTGTCGCCATCTACGGGTGCTCGGCGTCACTGAAGACAGGGTACGGCACGTGCTGCATCCACGGACGGTCGCCGAAGTACGGTCTGCGTCACGGAAAACAGAGGCGCCATCTAGGGGTCTATGTTCATACCTGGAAGAAACAAAGAAAAAAGTTAACTACGTTGTGGGACCTGTTATGTTATTTTTTGGCGAAGGTAGCAGCGATAAGGAACAAATATCAAAATGGAGCAATACGACAGATTTGTATAGGAGGAACTAAAGGAAACCATGGAGCAAGCAGAAGAAACTACTGAAGAGGACAAAGATAGGAAAAATATAATTATATGGAAAAAGTACACAAGTAAAAAGAAGAAACTAAGCAACTAAGACAAAACACAAAAACTAGGAGAGACCCGAAGCTTCAAAATGTAAATAGTGTAAATATAAAACTCAAGTGCTCATAGAAAATGATATATACAAGGCACTTAGGAGGTTAAAATATAAATAAGAAAAATATATAGTGAAACATAGTGAAACATAGAAAATATATTATGAAACATAGCATAATATAAGCCCGGCCCGAGTGTTAATAGGACAAGTATATAGATAAAAACACTTAGGAAGTTAATAAACTATATAGAAAAATAAACATAGTAGAGAACATAGGATTTATGAAAACAAATGAAGCTAGAATAAGTCGTGTTAAGTGAATATTAGCGAGATTTGTAAACTATGTATGCAAAATAAATAGGTGAAGATAAGGTGAAGATATTCATAGTAAAGCAAAAGTAATGGACCAGCAGAAAACTGAGTTGCCATTGAAACTGTGAATCAAGGATATATACAGGAGGAATAAATGTGTATACGAGGAAGATTTATAAAGTAAAGTGTTCTCCGGCCTAAATAAGACTGCAACGACGGATTATCTAAAAGAACGTCACAGCAAAGAATTTAGGCATCGGAAAGTTGAGCATATAGGGACTGAAGTAGCTACGCTGACGTACAAGGAAGTCGAGCAAATATTTTGGTACCCGTGAAGCTCAAAGTTCCAAGGTGAAATGTTACATAAGCAAGAAATGTTTATGTAAAGCATGAAGAATATAGAAGAAGCATACATAAGTTGAAAAGTTGTTTATGTAAAGTGAGAAGAAATATAGAAGAAGATTTTTTTGAGATAAAAAGAAGCATACATAGTGAAGAAATATATAAGCAAAAGTTGTTTATGTAAAGCATACATAAGGTGAAATAATGGAGAAATGTATAAACAAAAGATGTTTATATAATGAGTGTTTAAAAAAGAGCATACGTGGATATATATATATATATATAAATAATAATATAATGTTTCTCTGTCCTACACAATTTACATAAAGCTAGCATAGATTTACATAGCATGCCTATATACATTTAAAGTAAACCTTAAGTAAGAAAAACTTAAGATATGGAAAGTAAATATAAGAAACATAGAATAAAATCAATATATGGGAAAATGTATATGTAAGCGATACCAAGAAGTGTATAGAAAAGCAGTAAGAAATTGTAAATAATGTATATATAACCTTACCTTGAGAACATGCTGCATGGATCCCAATCCAGGACCAGTCAGGAGCCATTGGAAAGCACCAGTCGAGTCCATAGAGGACTCAGCCAATCGAAGAACCACTAGTAGAAGTTGCTCCGTTCTTCGACTAGGGATTCCTAGAAGATTAAAAAAAAAGTAGAAGAAATTATGATATATGGATGAAATACCTGCAGCAGTAGACAACGAATTAGATAATTTAAAAAATAATTAAATATTAACAAACCTTAGAATCTCTTCCAGATCAAATCTTGCCAGTCAAATAATTGTCTAAGATTGGCAAAAATCTCGTGCCTATGTCGTATTTCAGGTCAATGTGTGCAGACTACAGTAGCACAAGTCGACCAAAAAGAGGCACATTTGTCAATATAATTTTTTTTTTTTTTTTTTTTTATGGCAGTGGCACACACACTAAAGGTAGATCCTATGGCGCTCGACGAGCGGTGTGTGTGCGAAGATGTTGATTGACACGGTTCTTGAATATTTGTAGGTTGTAATTAGTGGGAAACAGATGTCCTGGAAGTGAGTTCCACAGTGATGCAGTGCGCCAGACAAAGGAGTTCTGGTAAAGCGATGTTCTAGGTGTTTCTAGTTGTACGACGAACTGGTGCGCTCCTGCCGTCTGTCGGGACTGCCTGACAGGAGTTGCCAGGGGCGGGATTATGTGGGCCAAATCCTGGGAACATCTGCCGTGAAAGTATCTGTAAAACAGAGACATCTCGGCCACATGTCTGCGATGTTCCAGACTATCCAGATTCCGGGTCAACTCCGGATCGCCGACGAGACGCACAGCCCTCTTCTGAATGGAATCCAGCAGCTTTAGGGTATGCTTTGGTGCGGCACCCCAGATATGTGAGCAATATTCTAAGCACGGTCTTATTTGCGCTTTGTACAGCAAGAGCAACTGCTGCGGTGTATAGAGTTTTTTGTTGCGAAATAGCGCACCAAGCTTCTGGGAGGCTGATTTTGCGATGTTAGCAACATGGTCATGCCATGACATATTGCTGTTGACCGAGACACCCAGCAGCCCGATTGACGAGGATGAAGGAATGGTCGATCCTGCCATAATGATGTCAGGGCCCGCTGTATTGGCCCTCTTAGTAAACGTTGCTGCTTGGGTCTTTGCTGCATTGAACTGGACCAAATTTCGGTCGCCCCAAGTTTGAACTTTCTCCAGGTCTTGATTAATTGCTGCAATCTGCTCCTGTCTGCGGTGATGAGTCTCAGTCGCTGGTAAGGGTTTTTCTGATCTAAAGTGGGAGACAAGGGTACTGTCATCTGCAAAACTGTAAACAGGATTATTCGTTTCGATCAGCAGGTCATTAATATAGATGAGGAACAGAGTTGGTGAAAGTATTGCGCCCTGAGGCACGCCCGCGTTGATGGAGAATGTGTCCGAGATGTGTCCATCGACTGCAACATGTAGGGATCGGTTCTTAAGGAAACTGGCCAGCCAGCTGCAGAGAGAGGCGGGCAGTCCCAAGGACGGCAGTTTGTTGAGCAGTCCGTCATGCCAAACTCTGTCGAATGCCTTTGAAATATCCAACGCAATCGCTCGAGACTCTCCGTAGTTTTCAATTGCCCTACTCCATATATGAGTGACATAGGCCAATATATCTCCTGTCGATCTCTCTTTGCGAAAGCCGTATTGATTATCGCTGATTATTCTGTTGCTCTCGAGGTACTTGAGTAGTTGCTGGTTGACTACACGTTCCATGACTTTGGAGATTATTGGAAGCAAGGCAATCGGGCGATAGTTTGAGGGCGTGGTTTTCTTGCCTTTTTTTGGAACAGGTTGCACTCGAGCGACTTTCCAAGAGGATGGGTAAATCCCTTTTCTGTAAGAAAGAGAAAAAAGCCTGGAAAAAACAGGTGTTAGTTCGTTGGCGCAGTTCTTTAGCACGATGGCAGGTATTCCGTCCGGTCCTGATGCCTTTTGCGTATCTAGTTCTTTAAGGATTTTGCGAATATCACGATGAGAAAACTTGACTTCTGCCATGGTGGTGTTGATGTTCGGTATAGTGGGGAGAGTCTTGCTTTGGGGCACGTCTAAGGTAGAGTGCGATGAAAACATTTTGGCGAGCATGTTTGCTTTTTCTTTGGCTGTAGTCGCCGTGATGCCACGTTCGTCCGTCAAAGGTGGGAGAGACGTTTTTGTAAAGTTGTTACTTACTGCCTTTGCTACCGACCAGAAATTCCTGGAGCCACTGGGGCATTGCAAAAGTTTATTCCTGATCCTTTGATTGTGTTTGTCCTTAGTTTCGTCGATCACACGCTTGCACTCGTTTCTCGCTTCGATAAAATAATTGCGATTTTCAGCGGTCTGATTTTGCCGCCAGTACTTATAGGCTTGCTGTTTCCTTCCTACAGCTCTTTCGCATCTTTTGTCGAACCAGGGCTTTCCTTTTGATGGTAACTTGATGGAATTTGGGATGTATGCTTCCATTCCTGAGGAGATTACTTGCATGATCTCTTCGCAGCAGTCTGACGGGTCGTCAGTGGCAAAGCAGACGTCGAGCCAAGGAAAATCTAGGTAAAACTGCCTCAGATCGTCCCAGTTTGCAGAATTGTAATGCCAGATTTTGCGAGGCAATGGTGGATCCTTCTGTATGAGTGGCAATTCACAAACCGTTGTAATAAGTTTGTGGTCGGAGGTACCTAATGGCGGACCAACTGTAACCTTGTACTGGTCAGGATTGGTGGTCAGAAAAAGATCCAGGAGGGCGGCGAATTCGCCCCTCTCTGAGATTCGAGTTGGTTCGTCTACAAGTTGAGTAAGCCCGCAGCTGATGGCAAATGCTTCAGCCTCTCTACCTTCGTTGTCGGTCTTGTTGTGATGTTTGAGCCAGTTGGTGTTGTGGGCATTGAAGTCTCCCAGAACGATTATTTCTGAACTGGGGTGATCGACCTGTATTGAGTCAAAGGTGGTAGCTAGTGTTGAGAAAAAGCTTTGGTAGGCTCTATCGCTCGGAGGGTGATAGAGACAACATATAAACTTGGTTAATCCCTTGGCGGTGAACTTGAGCCACATGACGTCAAGGTTGTTCGGTTCGAGTGTTTCCTCGCGGTGACATGAAAAGTCGCTTCGGACAAAAAGGCATATTCCGAACTTATATCTAAATCGGGTATGTAAGTCGTAACCAGGATAGAGGTAGTTCACTGTTGTTGTTGTAGAACATACTTGTGTTTCTGTAAGGGCTAATATGTGTGGTCTATTTGCTTGTAGATGTTGGTGTACCGAATTTATGTTTGTATTTAGGCCTCTTATGTTGCAGAAATCTATTCTAAATTGGTTCGGTATCTTTGCTGTCTGTGAAATGCGGAATGAAGGGCTCCCAGGGCCACCCAGCGCCCGGAGATCCGAATGGCCGGGGAGTTTACCTCCGGAATATTTTGATCCTGGAAGCACCATCATGTCCATATATTCCTACTGTGAAACCCGGGATCACCAGCGCGGAAGCGGAACGTGATTTGGGAAAACCACTTAGCGCTCCCCAATTCTGGTGGGGTGGTCTTTCACCGGACGATGCGAGTAGGCTTATGCATCTACCACCTAGGGCCGCTTCCACTCGAAGCATCGGCCTCAGACTCATTCCTTTGGCGGTCCCTAGTCTGACAGGGGTAAAAATGGGGTTTGTTGGATCACTCCCCAGTGATCAGCTCCAGACTTTGTACTTTGGTGTTCTCCAGCCTGGAGGAGGACGATGGGATTTGATGGGCCACATCCCGTGGCAACTCGGAATGGTGGGGGCGTCACTCCCCGTAATCAAACTGCTCTCACCAGTTTGACGTTCCTGCCAGCCAATACAATGCAGCCCCTC